>OY804609.1:33513945-33583945 GCA_963680895.1 Fragum sueziense | reverse complement strand
AAATGGCTTGTGATGTAGTTAAGATATACAAAAATGACTCAAAGCTGTCAATGAATAAGGCCACTGTATTCTACCTGTATTCTACCACGATCACGGCGAGGAATCACGTGGCGCAACAATTGCAGAAAATCTGAACGTACGCAAAGACCGATCTACACGTTATTTGATGAGTATCTCGTCCTGACGATACTTTTAGTAAGGAAAACTCGAAATATCTTGCTTACTAGCAATTTTCATTTTTCTTAAATTCTTGTAGATCTAGATCTATTATACACTTACCATGAAAAAATAATTTTGCTGTCATAGGTGGTTTGTTGCTGTCGTTTGTTTGTTGTTTGTTTGTTGTTTGTTGGTTTAAGTTTGTTGTTGTTGTTGTTGTTGTTGTTGTTGTTGTTGTTGTTGTTGTTGTTGTTGTTGAGTATTTCTCTTTTTTTTTCGTAAACACGGCAAAGCATATATCACCATCATATTAAACATATTGATTTAAGCATATGATATTTGAGCCTGTTCGGTATATGTACTCTCGGACTTAATTATGACGAGCAAAAATTTTTTTCAGTTATAACGTCTATGTTAAGTTCTAGATGGAGGTTTCAGCTAGCATTTCTGTAAAAATCAAGGAAATCGTTGGAGCGGTTATAGAGAAAATCGAATATTTAAAATATGGCTGCTTTTCAAGGTAAACCTCGTAACTGCAGCTTGTATAAAGCTGCAGTTACGAGGTTTTCTTTGAAAATAGACGATATGAATATTATGCCAAAAAGCTAATCTTGTTGTTGTTGGTTGTTTGGTTTTGTTTGTTTGTTTTGTTGTTGTTGTTGTTGTTGTTGTTGTTGTTGTTGTTGTTGTTGTTGTTGTTGTTGTTGTTGTTGTTGTTGAGTATTTCTCTTTTTTTTTCGTAAACACGGCAAAGCATATATCACCATCATATTAAACATATTGATTTAAGCATATGATATTTGAGCCTGTTCGGTATATGTACTCTCGGACTTAATTATGACGAGCAAAAATTTTTTTCAGTTATAACGTCTATGTTAAGTTCTAGATGGAGGTTTCAGCTAGCATTTCTGTAAAAATCAAGGAAATCGTTGGAGCGGTTATAGAGAAAATCGAATATTTAAAATATGGCTGCTTTTCAAGGTAAACCTCGTAACTGCAGCTTGTATAAAGCTGCAGTTACGAGGTTTTCATTGAAAATAGACGATATGAATATTATGCCAAAAAGCTAATCTTGTTGTTGTTGGTTGTTTGGTTTTGTTTGTTTGGTTGTTGTTTGTTGTTTGTTGTTGTTGTTGTTGTTGTTGTTTTCGTGTAAGGATAATGTGATGGCATTTTGTACAATAAATCTGCATAAAAACATAATGGAAAAAGACGAAATTGCACAAACGAGCAATTTCTTCGTTTCATATTATGTTTTTATTCACAAAATTGCATAACCAAACACTGTAATGTAAGGTTCAACGTTACTTAGCCAATATAATTTGCCACTACAGCTTCAATGTATTCTGGGGAGAACCATGCGTTTAGTTATATTTCTCCCGACTGCATCACTTAATCCATTACCACACAACGCCTCTTTTTGACTCCCTACAAGATAATGGCTGTGAAAAACAATGTGGAAAATGAAGAAATTGCTTGTAACAAGCAATTTCTTTATTTGCCACATTTGTTTCTACCCAGAAAGATCAAAGAATGCGAAATTTCAGTTTGAGCGGCTACAACTCCCACACGGTTGGAAGTAACACAGTAATGCTCCAGCTTAGACAGCACGACCGGGTGGCCATCAAGTCGCACGAGCAGCAGGCGTTCTCTCTATTCGGACTGCCTGATCAAGTTTATTCCACGTTTACTGGTCATCTCATACAAGAAATGAACCAAGTCTATATGGACGCAAGCGCCGGTTTGGGTTGATCCGCTACATGTATTGTTGTAAGCCGTAATAAAAGACATAACTCTTTTTGTCTATTTTCTATATATTCGTCGGTGGAAAATGACAGCAAAAAGCTAGAGGTGGTAGACTTTTGAAAAATCAGCTGATAAAAATGTTATTGAAGATCAACCAAAATTTTGGTTGATCTTCAATAACATTCTTATCAGCTGATTTTTCAAAAATGTAGTAGACCTACGTCTATCTAATGTGTGACGTCTGTCCACCTTCTCTGCTTCAAACTGAATTCAAATCGGTCAAGTATTAACTAGATCTAAATTATTGAAGATTTTCTGAAAGTTTTGTATCACGTGATTATCCACCGTGGTAATGCAATTTCTTGTTGATCAGAATTCATTTTGTCGTTTCCTTCAAGATGGCGGGGAATCATGTGACACAATCATCTGAGATTATCTTCAATAATTCCCTTATTATGAAGAATGAGAAGGAGGGGGTTCCCTCGATATTAGAGTAATTTTCACGGATAAGCGATTAGTTTTAGTTATCCCTAATTTTGGCGGGAGGGGGGGGGAGGGGTCTGTGACGTCATGGTAGTTTCGGCAATTGGCCCTGGTCAATATTTTGAATATTTAGAACTGGATGGTTTTGGCAACAGATTTGGAGACCTAGGTTGATACTCCTTCTTTAAATCTATCAAACTCGTGAAAAGAGACACGATTTGCAAATCAGTGGTTTTCGTCAAAAAGCTGGCCACTGCAGCTTAAACTAGCTGCAGTTACGAGGTTTTTGAAGAAAATCGACGAAATGCGCAACTACAAATATAACGTGTGGCTTTTCGACTTTTAAATGGTCTAAGGGAAAGAACTGGAACAACAAAATCTGCGTGTGATTACTCTCCCTTTGTCTATTACGTCATCACGTGCCATATGACGTCATTTTCAACGATATTGTATCCTTTTCATCCCTTCTCTACGAAAAAGCGTTGTAAAGTTTCATCTGATTTTAATGTCGTCGATCAAGATCTGCCTGTAACTGAGTGCTGTCTGATCAATATGAAATCGTGTATATTGTGAATCTTGCGGGAGTTCGATCAAGTTCGTCGTTACTTGATGGAACTTGTGCGAGAAGAAGCTATTAGCATCAAGGGCGGATCCTTGATTTTTATCCAGGGGGTCTATGCCAAAATGATGGCTTAAAACGTGTTAAATATCGTCGTTTTTCAACGAAAACCTCGTAACTGCAGCTTGTTTTGTGCTGCAGTTACGAGGTTTTTGTTGAAGAGCAGCGATATGTAACAATACCCCCTCTAGATCCGCCCTTGAACATGGTCAGGTGCACCGACAAAATATTTGATTTTCAGATTGGTTTCGTTAGTACGGGTACACAGACGTAATGATAAAAGTGCAGACCAAAATCAGCTTGCTTGTGAATGTGTCCAAATGGTGTAGATCTACACAATAGAAAAATCTATGAGACTTGTTTATCTACAAAGAAATGGGGACCTGGAAAATGGACGATTTATTATATGAAATGATTAATTTTTCAAGATCCGTTTGATCAGTCACGTGATTCCCCACCGTGAAGATCCCACGTCAACACCCTCTTACCTGGCCTCGTCCAATCAAATGGTTTGTGATTAGATTTGCAGACATGAATTAAAACTGCCGCCGAATACGGCCCCTGTATCACAATCACGGCGGCGGTGAATCTCGTGGCGTAACAACGGCAAAAAAAATATTTAAAAAATCTATGAATATGCGACCGAATCGACAATGACTTTAGAGAAGGTTCAAACATGCCAGCTGGATAGTGTAGATATTTTAAAAATCACCCGTTTAAAACTTTATTGGCGACCAATCAAACAGGTACAGGGTTCTGCGTAAAAAGTCCAAATTCGCGGCGGGGAATCACGTGGCACAATAATTTCAGAAACTCGATTTTGTTAAAACTTAACACGGCCAGATGCATAGAAAATTGCTACTGCACTTAGCTTCAATCAGCGAGGCTTCATGAATGTTACCGTGTGTGATTAGATCTATAGGATATCTACTGAAGATTTTCTGAAAGTGTTGAGTCACGTGATTCCCCATCCCGAAAATCCAACGTCAGCCCATTCATACCTCGGCTCGTCCAATCAAATGGCTTGTGATGTAGTTAAGATATACAAAAATGACTCAAAGCTGTCAATGAATAAGGCCACTGTATTCTACCTGTATTCTACCACGATCACGGCGAGGAATCACGTGGCGCAACAATTGCAGAAAATCTGAACGTACGCAAAGACCGATCTACACGTTATTTGATGAGTATCTCGTCCTGACGATACTTTTAGTAAGGAAAACTCGAAATATCTTGCTTACTAGCAATTTTCATTTTTCTTAAATTCTTGTAGATCTAGATCTATTATACACTTACCATGAAAAAATAATTTTGCTGTCATAGGTGGTTTGTTGCTGTCGTTTGTTTGTTGTTTGTTTGTTGTTTGTTGGTTTAAGTTTGTTGTTGTTGTTGTTGTTGTTGTTGTTGTTGTTGTTGTTGTTGTTGTTGTTGTTGTTGTTGTTGTTGTTGTTGTTGTTGTTGTTGTTGAGTATTTCATTTTTTTTTCGTAAACACGGCAAAGCATATATCACCATCATATTAAACATATTGATTTAAGCATATGATATTTGAGCCTGTTCGGTATATATACTCTCGGACTTAATTATGACGAGCAAAAAATTTTTTCAGTTATAACGTCTATGTTAAGTTCTAGATTGAGGTTTCAGCTAGCCTTTCTGTAAAAATCAAGGAAATCGTTGGAGCGGTTATAGAGAAAATCGAATATTTAAAATATGGCTGCTTTTCAAGGTAAACCTCGTAACTGCAGCTTGTATAAAGCTGCAGTTACGAGGTTTTCATTGAAAATAGACGATATGAATATTATGCCAAAAAGCTAATCTTGTTGTTGTTGGTTGTTTGGTTTTGTTTGTTTGTTTGTTTTGTTGTTGGTGGTGTTGTTGTTGTTGTTTTTGTTGGTGTTGTTGTTGTTTTTGTTGTTGTTTTGTTGTTGTTGTTGTTGTTGTTGTTGTTGTTGTTGTTGTAGTTGTTGTTGTTGAGTATTTCTCTTTTTTTTTTCGTAAACACGGCAAAGCATATATCACCATCATATTAAACATATTGATTTAAGCATATGATATTTGAGCCTGTTCGGTATATATACTCTCGGACTTAATTATGACGAGCAAAAAAATTTTTCAGTTATAACGTCTATGTTAAGTTCTAGATGGAGGTTTCAGCTAGCATTTCTGTAAAAATCAAGGAAATCGTTGGAGCGGTTATAGAGAAAATCGAATATTTAAAATATGGCTGCTTTTCAAGGTAAACCTCGTAACTGCAGCTTGTATAAAGCTGCAGTTACGAGGTTTTCATTGAAAATAGACGATATGAATATTATGCCAAAAAGCTAATCTTGTTGTTGTTGGTTGTTTGGTTTTGTTTGTTTGGTTGTTTTGTTGTTGTTGGTGTTGGTGTTGTTTTTGTTGGTGTTGTTGTTGTTTTTGTTGGTGTTGTTGTTGTTTTTGTTGGTGTTGTTGTTGTTGTTGTTGTTGTTGTTGTTGTTGTTGTTGTTGTTGTTGAGTATTTCTCTTTTTTTTTCGTAAACACGGCAAAGCATATATCACCATCATATTAAACATATTGATTTAAGCATATGATATTTGAGCCTGTTCGGTATATGTACTCTCGGACTTAATTATGGCGAGCAAAAATTTTTTTCAGTTATAACGTCTATGTTAAGTTCTAGATGGAGGTTTCAGCTAGCATTTCTGTAAAAATCAAGGAAATCGTTGGAGCGGTTATAGAGAAAATCGAATATTTAAAATATGGCTGCTTTTCAAGGTAAACCTCGTAACTGCAGCTTGTATAAAGCTGCAGTTACGAGGTTTTCATTGAAAATAGACGATATGAATATTATGCCAAAAAGCTAATCTTGTTGTTGTTGGTTGTTTGGTTTTGTTTGTTTGGTTGTTGTTGTTGTTGTTGTTGTTGTTGTTGTTGTTGTTGTTGTTGTTGTTGTTGTTTTCGTGTAAGGATAATGTGATGGCATTTTGTACAATAAATCTACGTAAAAACATAATGGAAAAAGACGAAATTGCACAAACGAGCAATTTCTTCGTTTCATATTATGTTTTTATTCACAAAATTGCATAACCAAACACTGTAATGTAAGGTTCAACGTTACTTAGCCAATATAATTTACCACTGTATAGCTTCAATTTATTCTGGGGATAACCATGCGGTTAGTTATATTTCTCCCGACTGCATCACTTAACCCATTACCACACAACGACTCTTTTTGGCTCCCTACAAGATAATGGCTGTGAAAAACAATGTGGAAAATGAAGAAATTGCTTGTAACAAGCAATTTCTTTATTTGCCACATTTGTTTTCTACCCAGAAAGATCAAAGAATGCGAAATTTCAGTTTGAGCGGCTACAACTCCCACACGGTTGGAAGTAACACAGTGATGCTTCAGCTTAGACAGCACGATCGGGTGGCCATCAAGTCGCACGAGCAGCAGGCGTTCTCTCTATTCGGACTGCCTGATCAAGTTTATTCCACGTTTACTGGTCATCTCATACAAGAAATGAACCAAGTCTATATGGACGCAAGCGCCGGTTTGGGTTGATCCGCTACATGTATTGTTGTAAGCCGTAATAAAAGACATAACTCTTTTTGTCTATTTTCTATATATTCGTCGGTGGAAAATGACAGCAAAAAGCTAGAGGTGGTAGACTTTTGAAAAATCAGCTGATAAAAATGTTATTGAAGATCAACCAAAATTTTGGTTGATCTTCAATAACATTCTTATCAGCTGATTTTTCAAAAATATAGTAGACCTACGTCTATCTAATGTGTGACGTCTGTCCACCTTCTCTGCTTCAAACTGAATTCAAATCGGTCAAGTATTAACTAGATCTAAATTATTGAAGATTTTCTGAAAGTTTTGTATCACGTGATTATCCACCGTGGTAATGCAATTTCTTGTTGATCAGAATTCATTTTGTCGTTTCCTTCAAGATGGCGGGGAATCATGTGACACAATCATCTGAGATTATCTTCAATAATTCCCTTATTATGAAGAATGAGGAGGAGGGGGTTCCCTCGATATTAGAGTAATTTTCACGGATAAGCGATTAGTTTTAGTTATCCCTAATTTTGGCGGGAGGGGGGGAGGGGTCTGTGACGTCATGGTAGTTTCGGCAATTGGCCCTGGTCAATATTTTGAATATTTAGAACTGGATGGTTTTGGCAATAGATTTGGAGGCCTAGTTTTATACTTCTTCTTTAAATCTATCAAACTCGTGAAAAGAGACACGGTTTGCAAATCAGTGCTTTTCGTCAAAAAGCTGGCCACTGTAGCTTAAACTTTCTGCAGTTACGAGTTTTTTTGAAGAAAATCGACGAAATGCGCAACTACAAACGTGTGGCTTTTCGCCTTTTAAATGGTCTAAGGGAAAGAACTGTAACAACAAAATCTGCGTGGGATTACTCTCCCTTTGTCTATTACGTCATCGCATGCCATATGACGTCATTTTCAGCGATATTGTATCCTTTTCATCCCTTCTCTACGAAAAAGCGTTGTAAAGTTTCATCTGATTTTAACGTCGTGGATCAAGATCTGCCTGTAACTGAGTGCTGTCTGATCGGTATGAAATCGTGTATTGTGAATCTTGCGGAAGTTCGATCAAGTTCGTCGTTACCTGATGGAACTTGTGCGAGAAGAAGCTATTAGCATCAAGGGCGGATCCTTGATTTTTATCCAGGGGGGTCTATGCCAAAATGATGGCTTAAAACGTGTTAAATATCGTCGTTTTTCAACGAAAACCTCGTAACTGCAGCTTGTTTTGTGCTGCAGTTACGAGGTTTTTGTTGAAGAGCAGCGATATGTAACAATACCCCCTCTAGATCCGCCCTTGAACATGGTCAGGTGCACCGACAAAATATTTGATTTTCAGATTGGTTTCGTTAGTACGGGTACACAGACGTAATGATAAAAGTGCAGACCAAAATCAGCTTGCTTGTGAATGTGTCCAAATGGTGTAGATCTACACAATAGAAAAATCTATGAGACTTGTTTATCTACAAAGAAATGGGGACCTGGAAAATGGACGATTTATTATATGAAATGATTAATTTTTCAAGATCCGTTTGATCAGTCACGTGATTCCCCACCGTGAAGATCCCACGTCAACACCCTCTTACCTGGCCTCGTCCAATCAAATGGTTTGTGATTAGATTTGCAGACATGAATTAAAACTGCCGCCGAATACGGCCCCTGTATCACAATCACGGCGGCGGTGAATCTCGTGTTTGTTGTTGTTGTTGTTGTTGTTGTTGTTGTTGTTGTTGTTGTTGTTGTTGTTGTTGTTGAGTATTTCATTTTTTTTCGTAAACACGGCAAAGCATATATCACCATCATATTAAACATATTGATTTAGCATACGATATATGAGCCGGTTCGGTATATGTACTCTCGGACTTAATTATGACGAGCAAAAAAAAATTTTCAGTTATAACGTCTATGTTAAGTTCTAGATTGAGGTTTCAGCTAGCCTTTCTGTAAAAATCAAGGAAATCGTTGGAGCGGTTATAGAGAAAATCGAATATTTAAAATATGGCTGCTTTTCAAGGTAAACCTCGTAACTGCAGCTTGTATAAAGCTGCAGTTACGAGGTTTTCATTGAAAATAGACGATATGAATATTATGCCAAAAAGCTAATCTTGTTGTTGTTGGTTGTTTGGTTTTGTTTGTTTGTTTTGTTGTTGTTGTTGTTGTTGTTGTTGTTGTTGTTGTTGTTGTTGTTGTTGTTGTTGAGTATTTCTCTTTTGTTTTCGTAAACACGGCAAAGCATATATCACCATCATATTAAACATATTGATTTAAGCATATGATATTTGAGCCTGTTCGGTATATGTACTCTCGGACTTAATTATGGCGAGCAAAAATTTTTTTCAGTTATAACGTCTATGTTAAGTTCTAGATGGAGGTTTCAGCTAGCATTTCTGTAAAAATCAAGGAAATCGTTGGAGCGGTTATAGAGAAAATCGAATATTTAAAATATGGCTGCTTTTCAAGGTAAACCTCGTAACTGCAGCTTGTATAAAGCTGCAGTTACGAGGTTTTCATTGAAAATAGACGATATGAATATTATGCCAAAAAGCTAATCTTGTTGTTGTTGGTTGTTTGGTTTTGTTTGTTTGGTTGTTGTTTGTTGTTTGTTGTTTGTTGTTGTTGTTGTTGTTGTTGTTGTTGTTGTTGTTGTTGTTTTCGTGTAAGGATAATGTGATGGCATTTTGTACAATAAATCTACGTAAAAACATAATGGAAAAAGACGAAATTGCACAAACGAGCAATTTCTTCGTTTCATATTATGTTTTTATTCACAAAATTGCATAACCAAATATTGTGACGTAAGGTTCAACGTTACTTAGCCAATATAATTTGCCACTACAGCTTCAAATTATTCTGGGGAGAACCATATGCGTTTAGTTATATTTCTCCCGACTGCATCACTTAACCCATTACCACACAACGACTCTTTTTGGCTCCCTACAAGATAATGGCTGTGAAAAACAATGTGGAAAATGAAGAAATTGCTTGTAACAAGCAATTTCTTTATTTGCCACATTTTTTTTCTACCCAGAAAGATCAAAGAATGCGAAATTTCAGTTTGAGCGGCTACAACTCCCACACGGTTGGAAGTAACACAGTGATGCTTCAGCTTAGACAGCACGATCGGGTGGCCATCAAGTCGCACGAGCAGCAGGCGTTCTCTCTATTCGGACTGCCTGATCAAGTTTATTCCACGTTTACTGGTCATCTCATACAAGAAATGAACCAAGTCTATATGGACGCAAGCGCCGGTTTGGGTTGATCCGCTACATGTATTGTTGTAAGCCGTAATAAAAGACATAACTCTTTTTGTCTATTTTCTATATATTCGTCGGTGGAAAATGACAGCAAAAAGCTAGAGGTGGTAGACTTTTGAAAAATCAGCTGATAAAAATGTTATTGAAGATCAACCAAAATTTTGGTTGATCTTCAATAACATTCTTATCAGCTGATTTTTCAAAAATATAGTAGACCTACGTCTATCTAATGTGTGACGTCTGTCCACCTTCTCTGCTTCAAACTGAATTCAAATCGGTCAAGTATTAACTAGATCTAAATTATTGAAGATTTTCTGAAAGTTTTGTATCACGTGATTATCCACCGTGGTAATGCAATTTCTTGTTGATCAGAATTCATTTTGTCGTTTCCTTCAAGATGGCGGGGAATCATGTGACACAATCATCTGAGATTATCTTCAATAATTCCCTTATTATGAAGAATGAGGAGGAGGGGGTTCCCTCGATATTAGAGTAATTTTCACGGATAAGCGATTAGTTTTAGTTATCCCTAATTTTGGCGGGAGGGGGGGAGGGGTCTGTGACGTCATGGTAGTTTCGGCAATTGGCCCTGGTCAATATTTTGAATATTTAGAACTGGATGGTTTTGGCAACAGATTTGGAGACCTAGGTTGATACTCCTTCTTTAAATCTATCAAACTCGTGAAAAGAGACACGATTTGCAAATCAGTGGTTTTCGTCAAAAAGCTGGCCACTGCAGCTTAAACTAGCTGCAGTTACGAGGTTTTTGAAGAAAATCGACGAAATGCGCAACTACAAATATAACGTGTGGCTTTTCGACTTTTAAATGGTCTAAGGGAAAGAACTGGAACAACAAAATCTGCGTGGGATTACTCTCCCTTTGTCTATTACGTCATCACGTGCCATATGACGTCATTTTCAACGATATTGTATCCTTTTCATCCCTTCTCTACGAAAAAGCGTTGTAAAGTTTCATCTGATTTTAATGTCGTCGATCAAGATCTGCCTGTAACTGAGTGCTGTCTGATCAATATGAAATCGTGTATATTGTGAATCTTGCGGGAGTTCGATCAAGTTCGTCGTTACTTGATGGAACTTGTGCGAGAAGAAGCTATTAGCATCAAGGGCGGATCCTTGATTTTTATCCAGGGGGTCTATGCCAAAATGATGGCTTAAAACGTGTTAAATATCGTCGTTTTTCAACGAAAACCTCGTAACTGCAGCTTGTTTTGTGCTGCAGTTACGAGGTTTTTGTTGAAGAGCAGCGATATGTAACAATACCCCCTCTAGATCCGCCCTTGAACATGGTCAGGTGCACCGACAAAATATTTGATTTTCAGATTGGTTTCGTTAGTACGGGTACACAGACGTAATGATAAAAGTGCAGACCAAAATCAGCTTGCTTGTGAATGTGTCCAAATGGTGTAGATCTACACAATAGAAAAATCTATGAGACTTGTTTATCTACAAAGAAATGGGGACCTGGAAAATGGACGATTTATTATATGAAATGATTAATTTTTCAAGATCCGTTTGATCAGTCACGTGATTCCCCACCGTGAAGATCCCACGTCAACACCCTCTTACCTGGCCTCGTCCAATCAAATGGTTTGTGATTAGATTTGCAGACATGAATTAAAACTGCCGCCGAATACGGCCCCTGTATCACAATCACGGCGGCGGTGAATCTCGTGGCGTAACAACGGCAAAAAAAATATTTAAAAAATCTATGAATATGCGACCGAATCGACAATGACTTTAGAGAAGGTTCAAACATGCCAGCTGGATAGTGTAGATATTTTAAAAATCACCCGTTTAAAACTTTATTGGCGACCAATCAAACAGGTACAGGGTTCTGCGTAAAAAGTCCAAATTCGCGGCGGGGAATCACGTGGCACAATAATTTCAGAAACTCGATTTTGTTAAAACTTAACACGGCCAGATGCATAGAAAATTGCTACTGCACTTAGCTTCAATCAGCGAGGCTTCATGAATGTTACCGTGTGTGATTAGATCTATAGGATATCTACTGAAGATTTTCTGAAAGTGTTGAGTCACGTGATTCCCCATCCCGAAAATCCAACGTCAGCCCATTCATACCTCGGCTCGTCCAATCAAATGGCTTGTGATGTAGTTAAGATATACAAAAATGACTCAAAGCTGTCAATGAATAAGGCCACTGTATTCTACCTGTATTCTACCACGATCACGGCGAGGAATCACGTGGCGCAACAATTGCAGAAAATCTGAACGTACGCAAAGACCGATCTACACGTTATTTGATGAGTATCTCGTCCTGACGATACTTTTAGTAAGGAAAACTCGAAATATCTTGCTTACTAGCAATTTTCATTTTTCTTAAATTCTTGTAGATCTAGATCTATTATACACTTACCATGAAAAAATAATTTTGCTGTCATAGGTGGTTTGTTGCTGTCGTTTGTTTGTTGTTTGTTTGTTGTTTGTTGGTTTAAGTTTGTTGTTGTTGTTGTTGTTGTTGTTGTTGTTGTTGTTGTTGTTGTTGTTGTTGTTGTTGTTGTTGTTGTTGTTGTTGTTGTTGTTGTTGAGTATTTCATTTTTTTTTCGTAAACACGGCAAAGCATATATCACCATCATATTAAACATATTGATTTAAGCATATGATATTTGAGCCTGTTCGGTATATATACTCTCGGACTTAATTATGACGAGCAAAAAATTTTTTCAGTTATAACGTCTATGTTAAGTTCTAGATTGAGGTTTCAGCTAGCCTTTCTGTAAAAATCAAGGAAATCGTTGGAGCGGTTATAGAGAAAATCGAATATTTAAAATATGGCTGCTTTTCAAGGTAAACCTCGTAACTGCAGCTTGTATAAAGCTGCAGTTACGAGGTTTTCATTGAAAATAGACGATATGAATATTATGCCAAAAAGCTAATCTTGTTGTTGTTGGTTGTTTGGTTTTGTTTGTTTGTTTGTTTTGTTGTTGGTGGTGTTGTTGTTGTTGTTTTTGTTGGTGTTGTTGTTGTTTTTGTTGTTGTTTTGTTGTTGTTGTTGTTGTTGTTGTTGTTGTTGTTGTAGTTGTTGTTGTTGAGTATTTCTCTTTTTTTTTTCGTAAACACGGCAAAGCATATATCACCATCATATTAAACATATTGATTTAAGCATATGATATTTGAGCCTGTTCGGTATATATACTCTCGGACTTAATTATGACGAGCAAAAAAATTTTTCAGTTATAACGTCTATGTTAAGTTCTAGATGGAGGTTTCAGCTAGCATTTCTGTAAAAATCAAGGAAATCGTTGGAGCGGTTATAGAGAAAATCGAATATTTAAAATATGGCTGCTTTTCAAGGTAAACCTCGTAACTGCAGCTTGTATAAAGCTGCAGTTACGAGGTTTTCATTGAAAATAGACGATATGAATATTATGCCAAAAAGCTAATCTTGTTGTTGTTGGTTGTTTGGTTTTGTTTGTTTGGTTGTTTTGTTGTTGTTGGTGTTGGTGTTGTTTTTGTTGGTGTTGTTGTTGTTTTTGTTGGTGTTGTTGTTGTTTTTGTTGGTGTTGTTGTTGTTGTTGTTGTTGTTGTTGTTGTTGTTGTTGTTGTTGTTGAGTATTTCTCTTTTTTTTTCGTAAACACGGCAAAGCATATATCACCATCATATTAAACATATTGATTTAAGCATATGATATTTGAGCCTGTTCGGTATATGTACTCTCGGACTTAATTATGGCGAGCAAAAATTT
Source organism: Fragum sueziense (assembly GCA_963680895.1). Classification (NCBI taxonomy): domain Eukaryota; kingdom Metazoa; phylum Mollusca; class Bivalvia; order Cardiida; family Cardiidae; genus Fragum; species Fragum sueziense. The sequence goes on along the minus strand of OY804609.1, from coordinate 33,570,420 downwards.
TTTTCAGTTATAACGTCTATGTTAAGTTCTAGATGGAGGTTTCAGCTAGCATTTCTGTAAAAATCAAGGAAATCGTTGGAGCGGTTATAGAGAAAATCGAATATTTAAAATATGGCTGCTTTTCAAGGTAAACCTCGTAACTGCAGCTTGTATAAAGCTGCAGTTACGAGGTTTTCATTGAAAATAGACGATATGAATATTATGCCAAAAAGCTAATCTTGTTGTTGTTGGTTGTTTGGTTTTGTTTGTTTGGTTGTTGTTGTTGTTGTTGTTGTTGTTGTTGTTGTTGTTGTTGTTGTTGTTGTTGTTTTCGTGTAAGGATAATGTGATGGCATTTTGTACAATAAATCTACGTAAAAACATAATGGAAAAAGACGAAATTGCACAAACGAGCAATTTCTTCGTTTCATATTATGTTTTTATTCACAAAATTGCATAACCAAACACTGTAATGTAAGGTTCAACGTTACTTAGCCAATATAATTTACCACTGTATAGCTTCAATTTATTCTGGGGATAACCATGCGGTTAGTTATATTTCTCCCGACTGCATCACTTAACCCATTACCACACAACGACTCTTTTTGGCTCCCTACAAGATAATGGCTGTGAAAAACAATGTGGAAAATGAAGAAATTGCTTGTAACAAGCAATTTCTTTATTTGCCACATTTGTTTTCTACCCAGAAAGATCAAAGAATGCGAAATTTCAGTTTGAGCGGCTACAACTCCCACACGGTTGGAAGTAACACAGTGATGCTTCAGCTTAGACAGCACGATCGGGTGGCCATCAAGTCGCACGAGCAGCAGGCGTTCTCTCTATTCGGACTGCCTGATCAAGTTTATTCCACGTTTACTGGTCATCTCATACAAGAAATGAACCAAGTCTATATGGACGCAAGCGCCGGTTTGGGTTGATCCGCTACATGTATTGTTGTAAGCCGTAATAAAAGACATAACTCTTTTTGTCTATTTTCTATATATTCGTCGGTGGAAAATGACAGCAAAAAGCTAGAGGTGGTAGACTTTTGAAAAATCAGCTGATAAAAATGTTATTGAAGATCAACCAAAATTTTGGTTGATCTTCAATAACATTCTTATCAGCTGATTTTTCAAAAATATAGTAGACCTACGTCTATCTAATGTGTGACGTCTGTCCACCTTCTCTGCTTCAAACTGAATTCAAATCGGTCAAGTATTAACTAGATCTAAATTATTGAAGATTTTCTGAAAGTTTTGTATCACGTGATTATCCACCGTGGTAATGCAATTTCTTGTTGATCAGAATTCATTTTGTCGTTTCCTTCAAGATGGCGGGGAATCATGTGACACAATCATCTGAGATTATCTTCAATAATTCCCTTATTATGAAGAATGAGGAGGAGGGGGTTCCCTCGATATTAGAGTAATTTTCACGGATAAGCGATTAGTTTTAGTTATCCCTAATTTTGGCGGGAGGGGGGGAGGGGTCTGTGACGTCATGGTAGTTTCGGCAATTGGCCCTGGTCAATATTTTGAATATTTAGAACTGGATGGTTTTGGCAATAGATTTGGAGGCCTAGTTTTATACTTCTTCTTTAAATCTATCAAACTCGTGAAAAGAGACACGGTTTGCAAATCAGTGCTTTTCGTCAAAAAGCTGGCCACTGTAGCTTAAACTTTCTGCAGTTACGAGTTTTTTTGAAGAAAATCGACGAAATGCGCAACTACAAACGTGTGGCTTTTCGCCTTTTAAATGGTCTAAGGGAAAGAACTGTAACAACAAAATCTGCGTGGGATTACTCTCCCTTTGTCTATTACGTCATCGCATGCCATATGACGTCATTTTCAGCGATATTGTATCCTTTTCATCCCTTCTCTACGAAAAAGCGTTGTAAAGTTTCATCTGATTTTAACGTCGTGGATCAAGATCTGCCTGTAACTGAGTGCTGTCTGATCGGTATGAAATCGTGTATTGTGAATCTTGCGGAAGTTCGATCAAGTTCGTCGTTACCTGATGGAACTTGTGCGAGAAGAAGCTATTAGCATCAAGGGCGGATCCTTGATTTTTATCCAGGGGGGTCTATGCCAAAATGATGGCTTAAAACGTGTTAAATATCGTCGTTTTTCAACGAAAACCTCGTAACTGCAGCTTGTTTTGTGCTGCAGTTACGAGGTTTTTGTTGAAGAGCAGCGATATGTAACAATACCCCCTCTAGATCCGCCCTTGAACATGGTCAGGTGCACCGACAAAATATTTGATTTTCAGATTGGTTTCGTTAGTACGGGTACACAGACGTAATGATAAAAGTGCAGACCAAAATCAGCTTGCTTGTGAATGTGTCCAAATGGTGTAGATCTACACAATAGAAAAATCTATGAGACTTGTTTATCTACAAAGAAATGGGGACCTGGAAAATGGACGATTTATTATATGAAATGATTAATTTTTCAAGATCCGTTTGATCAGTCACGTGATTCCCCACCGTGAAGATCCCACGTCAACACCCTCTTACCTGGCCTCGTCCAATCAAATGGTTTGTGATTAGATTTGCAGACATGAATTAAAACTGCCGCCGAATACGGCCCCTGTATCACAATCACGGCGGCGGTGAATCTCGTGTTTGTTGTTGTTGTTGTTGTTGTTGTTGTTGTTGTTGTTGTTGTTGTTGTTGTTGTTGTTGAGTATTTCATTTTTTTTCGTAAACACGGCAAAGCATATATCACCATCATATTAAACATATTGATTTAGCATACGATATATGAGCCGGTTCGGTATATGTACTCTCGGACTTAATTATGACGAGCAAAAAAAAATTTTCAGTTATAACGTCTATGTTAAGTTCTAGATTGAGGTTTCAGCTAGCCTTTCTGTAAAAATCAAGGAAATCGTTGGAGCGGTTATAGAGAAAATCGAATATTTAAAATATGGCTGCTTTTCAAGGTAAACCTCGTAACTGCAGCTTGTATAAAGCTGCAGTTACGAGGTTTTCATTGAAAATAGACGATATGAATATTATGCCAAAAAGCTAATCTTGTTGTTGTTGGTTGTTTGGTTTTGTTTGTTTGTTTTGTTGTTGTTGTTGTTGTTGTTGTTGTTGTTGTTGTTGTTGTTGTTGTTGTTGTTGAGTATTTCTCTTTTGTTTTCGTAAACACGGCAAAGCATATATCACCATCATATTAAACATATTGATTTAAGCATATGATATTTGAGCCTGTTCGGTATATGTACTCTCGGACTTAATTATGGCGAGCAAAAATTTTTTTCAGTTATAACGTCTATGTTAAGTTCTAGATGGAGGTTTCAGCTAGCATTTCTGTAAAAATCAAGGAAATCGTTGGAGCGGTTATAGAGAAAATCGAATATTTAAAATATGGCTGCTTTTCAAGGTAAACCTCGTAACTGCAGCTTGTATAAAGCTGCAGTTACGAGGTTTTCATTGAAAATAGACGATATGAATATTATGCCAAAAAGCTAATCTTGTTGTTGTTGGTTGTTTGGTTTTGTTTGTTTGGTTGTTGTTTGTTGTTTGTTGTTTGTTGTTGTTGTTGTTGTTGTTGTTGTTGTTGTTGTTGTTGTTTTCGTGTAAGGATAATGTGATGGCATTTTGTACAATAAATCTACGTAAAAACATAATGGAAAAAGACGAAATTGCACAAACGAGCAATTTCTTCGTTTCATATTATGTTTTTATTCACAAAATTGCATAACCAAATATTGTGACGTAAGGTTCAACGTTACTTAGCCAATATAATTTGCCACTACAGCTTCAAATTATTCTGGGGAGAACCATATGCGTTTAGTTATATTTCTCCCGACTGCATCACTTAACCCATTACCACACAACGACTCTTTTTGGCTCCCTACAAGATAATGGCTGTGAAAAACAATGTGGAAAATGAAGAAATTGCTTGTAACAAGCAATTTCTTTATTTGCCACATTTTTTTTCTACCCAGAAAGATCAAAGAATGCGAAATTTCAGTTTGAGCGGCTACAACTCCCACACGGTTGGAAGTAACACAGTGATGCTTCAGCTTAGACAGCACGATCGGGTGGCCATCAAGTCGCACGAGCAGCAGGCGTTCTCTCTATTCGGACTGCCTGATCAAGTTTATTCCACGTTTACTGGTCATCTCATACAAGAAATGAACCAAGTCTATATGGACGCAAGCGCCGGTTTGGGTTGATCCGCTACATGTATTGTTGTAAGCCGTAATAAAAGACATAACTCTTTTTGTCTATTTTCTATATATTCGTCGGTGGAAAATGACAGCAAAAAGCTAGAGGTGGTAGACTTTTGAAAAATCAGCTGATAAAAATGTTATTGAAGATCAACCAAAATTTTGGTTGATCTTCAATAACATTCTTATCAGCTGATTTTTCAAAAATATAGTAGACCTACGTCTATCTAATGTGTGACGTCTGTCCACCTTCTCTGCTTCAAACTGAATTCAAATCGGTCAAGTATTAACTAGATCTAAATTATTGAAGATTTTCTGAAAGTTTTGTATCACGTGATTATCCACCGTGGTAATGCAATTTCTTGTTGATCAGAATTCATTTTGTCGTTTCCTTCAAGATGGCGGGGAATCATGTGACACAATCATCTGAGATTATCTTCAATAATTCCCTTATTATGAAGAATGAGGAGGAGGGGGTTCCCTCGATATTAGAGTAATTTTCACGGATAAGCGATTAGTTTTAGTTATCCCTAATTTTGGCGGGAGGGGGGGAGGGGTCTGTGACGTCATGGTAGTTTCGGCAATTGGCCCTGGTCAATATTTTGAATATTTAGAACTGGATGGTTTTGGCAACAGATTTGGAGACCTAGGTTGATACTCCTTCTTTAAATCTATCAAACTCGTGAAAAGAGACACGATTTGCAAATCAGTGGTTTTCGTCAAAAAGCTGGCCACTGCAGCTTAAACTAGCTGCAGTTACGAGGTTTTTGAAGAAAATCGACGAAATGCGCAACTACAAATATAACGTGTGGCTTTTCGACTTTTAAATGGTCTAAGGGAAAGAACTGGAACAACAAAATCTGCGTGGGATTACTCTCCCTTTGTCTATTACGTCATCACGTGCCATATGACGTCATTTTCAACGATATTGTATCCTTTTCATCCCTTCTCTACGAAAAAGCGTTGTAAAGTTTCATCTGATTTTAACGTCGTGGATCAAGATCTGCCTGTAACTGAGTGCTGTCTGATCAATATGAAATCGTGTATATTGTGAATCTTGCGGGAGTTCGATCAAGTTCGTCGTTACTTGATGGAACTTGTGCGAGAAGAAGCTATTAGCATCAAGGGCGGATCCTTGATTTTTATCCAGGGGGGTCTATGCCAAAATGATGGCTTAAAACGTGTTAAATATCGTCGTTTTTCAACGAAAACCTCGTAACTGCAGCTTGTTTTATGCTGCGGTTACGAGGTTTTCATTGAAAAGCAGCGATATGTAACAATACCCCCTCTAGATCCGCCCTTGAACATGGTCAGGTGCACCGACAAAATATTTGATTTTCAGATTGGTTTCGTTAGTACGGGTACACAGACGTGATGATAAAAGTGCAGACCAAAATCAGCTTGCTTGTGAATGTGTCCAAATGGTGTAGATCTACACAATAGAAAAATCTATGAGACTTCCGGAATTTCAACTTCTAAACATGTGTCCGGGTTAGATGCAATAAGCTGCGAGGCTTCATGAATGTTACCGTGTGTGATTAGATCTATATGATATCTACTGAAGATTTTCTGAAAGTGTTGAGTCACGTGATTCCCCATCCCGAAAACCCAACGTCAGCCCATTCATACCTCGGCTCGTCCAATCAAATGGCTTGTGATGTCGTTAAGATATACAGAAATGACTCAAAGCTGTCAATGAATAAAGCCACTGTATTCTACCTGTATTCTACCACGATCACGGCGAGGAATCACGTGGCGCAACAATTGCAGAAAATCTGAACGTACGCAAAGACCGATCTACACGCTATTTGATGAGTATCTCGTCCTGACGATACTTTTAGTAAGGAAAACTCGGAATATCTTTGCTTACTAGCAATTTTCATTTTTCTTAAATTCTTGTAGATCTAGATCTATTATAGACTTACCGTGAAAAAATAATTTTGCTGTCATAGGTGGTTTGTTGCTGTCGTTTGTTTGTTGTTTGTTTGTTGTTTGTTGGTTTAAGTTTGTTGTTGTTGTTGTTGTTGTTGTTGTTGTTGTTGTTGTTGTTGTTGTTGTTGTTGTTGTTGTTGTTGTTGTTGTTGTTGTTGTTGAGTATTTCATTTTTTTTTTTTCGTAAACACGGCAAAGCATATATCACCATCATATTAAACATATTGATTTAGCATACGATATATGAGCCTGTTCGGTATATGTACTCTCGGACTTAATTAGGACGAGCAAAAAAATTTTTTCAGTCTATGTTAAGTTCTAGATGGAGGTTTCAGCTAGCCTTTCTGTAAAAATCAAGGAAATCGTTGGAGCGGTTATAGAGAAAATCGAATATTTAAAATATGGCTGCTTTTCAAGGTAAACCTCGTAACTGCAGCTTGTATAAAGCTGCAGTTACGAGGTTTTCATTGAAAATAGACGATATGAATATTATGCCAAAAAGCTAATCTTGTTGTTGTTGGTTGTTTGGTTTTGTTTGTTTGTTTGTTTTGTTGTTGTTGGTGTTGTTGTTGTTGTTTTTGTTGGTGTTGCTGTTGTTTTTGTTGAAAACAGTTGTTGTTTTGTTGTTTTGTTGTTGTTGTTGTTTTGTTGTTGTTGTTGTTGTTGTTGTTGTTGTTGTTGTTGTTGTTGTTGTTGTTGTTGTTGAGTATTTCTTTTTTTTTTTTCGTAAACACGGCAAAGCATATATCACCATCATATTAAACATATTGATTTAAGCATATGATATTTGAGCCTGTTCGGTATATGTACTCTCGGACTTAATTATGACGAGCAAAAATTTTTTTCAGTTATAACGTCTATGTTAAGTTCTAGATGGAGGTTTCAGCTAGCCTTTCTGTAAAAATCAAGGAAATCGTTGGAGCGGTTATAGAGAAAATCGAATATTTAAAATATGGCTGCTTTTCAAGGTAAACCTCGTAACTGCAGCTTGTATAAAGCTGCAGTTACGAGGTTTTCATTGAAAATAGACGATATGAATATTATGCCAAAAAGCTAATCTTGTTGTTGTTGGTTGTTTGGTTTTGTTTGTTTGTTTGTTGTTGTTGTTTTTGTTGGTGTTGTTGTTGTTTTTGTTGTTGTTGTTGTTGTTGTTGTTGTTGTTGTTGTTGTTGTTTTCGTGTAGGGATAATGTGATGGCAATTTGGTACATTAAATCTGCATAAAAACATAATGGGAAAAGACGAAATTGCTCAAATGAGCATTTTCATCGTTTCATATTATGTTTTTATTCACAATTAATTGCATAACCAAACACTGTAATGTAAGGTTCAACGTTACTTAGCCAATATAATTTGCCACTACAGCTTGAAAGTATTTTGGGGAGAACCATGCGTTTAGTTATATTTCTCCCGACTGCATCACTTGACCCATTACCACACAACGACTCTTTTTGACTCCCTACAAGATAATGGCTGTGAAAAACAATGTGGAAAATGAAGAAATTGCTTGTAACAAGCAATTTCTTTATTTGCCACATTTTTTTTCTACCCAGAAAGATCAAAGAATGCGAAATTTCAGTTTGAGCGGCTACAACTCCCACACGGTTGGAAGTAACACAGTGATGCTTCAGCTTAAACAGCACGATCGGGTGGCCATCAAGTCGCACGAGCAGCAGGCGTTCTCTCTATTCGGACTGCCTGATCAAGTTTATTCCACGTTTACTGGTCATCTCATACAAGAAATGAACCAAGTCTATATGGACGCAAGCGCCGGTTTGGGTTGATCCGCTACATGTATTGTTGTAAGCCGTAATAAAAGACATAACTCTTTTTGTCTATTTTCTATATATTCGTCGGTGGAAAATGACAGCAAAAAGCTAGAGGTGGTAGACTTTTGAAAAATCAGCTGATAAAAATGTTATTGAAGATCAACCAAAATTTTGGTTGATCTTCAATAACATTCTTATCAGCTGATTTTTCAAAAATATAGTAGACCTACGTCTATCTAATGTGTGACGTCTGTCCACCTTCTCTGCTTCAAACTGAATTCAAATCGGTCAAGTATTAACTAGATCTAAATTATTGAAGATTTTCTGAAAGTTTTGTATCACGTGATTATCCACCGTGGTAATGCAATTTCTTGTTGATCAGAATTCATTTTGTCGTTTCCTTCAAGATGGCGGGGAATCATGTGACACAATCATCTGAGATTATCTTCAATAATTCCCTTATTATGAAGAATGAGGAGGAGGGGGTTCCCTCGATATTAGAGTAATTTTCACGGATAAGCGATTAGTTTTAGTTATCCCTAATTTTGGCGGGAGGGGGGGAGGGGTCTGTGACGTCATGGTAGTTTCGGCAATTGGCCCTGGTCAATATTTTGAATATTTAGAACTGGATGGTTTTGGCAATAGATTTGGAGGCCTAGTTTTATACTCCTTCTTTAAATCTATCAAACTCGTGAAAAGAGACACGGTTTGCAAATCAGTGCTTTTCGTCAAAAAGCTGGCCACTGTAGCTTAAACTTTCTGCAGTTACGAGTTTTTTTGAAGAAAATCGACGAAATGCGCAACTACAAACGTGTGGCTTTTCGCCTTTTAAATGGTCTAAGGGAAAGAACTGTAACAACAAAATCTGCGTGGGATTACTCTCCCTTTGTCTATTACGTCATCGCATGCCATATGACGTCATTTTCAGCGATATTGTATCCTTTTCATCCCTTCTCTACGAAAAAGCGTTGTAAAGTTTCATCTGATTTTAACGTCGTGGATCAAGATCTGTCTGTAACTGAGTGCTGTCTGATCGGTATGAAATCGTGTATTGTGAATCTTGCGGAAGTTCGATCAAGTTCGTCGTTACCTGATGGAACTTGTGCGAGAAGAAGCTATTAGCATCAAGGGCGGATCCTTGATTTTTATCCAGGGGGGTCTATGCCAAAATGATGGCTTAAAACGTGTTAAATATCGTCGTTTTTCAACGAAAACCTCGTAACTGCAGCTTGTTTTGTGCTGCAGTTACGAGGTTTTTGTTGAAGAGCAGCGATATGTAACAATACCCCCTCTAGATCCGCCCTTGAACATGGTCAGGTGCACCGACAAAATATTTGATTTTCAGATTGGTTTCGTTAGTACGGGTACACAGACGTAATGATAAAAGTGCAGACCAAAATCAGCTTGCTTGTGAATGTGTCCAAATGGTGTAGATCTACACAATAGAAAAATCTATGAGACTTGTTTATCTACAAAGAAATGGGGACCTGGAAAATGGACGATTTATTATATGAAATGATTAATTTTTCAAGATCCGTTTGATCAGTCACGTGATTCCCCACCGTGAAGATCCCACGTCAACACCCTCTTACCTGGCCTCGTCCAATCAAATGGTTTGTGATTAGATTTGCAGACATGAATTAAAACTGCCGCCGAATACGGCCCCTGTATCACAATCACGGCGGCGGTGAATCTCGTGTTTGTTGTTGTTGTTGTTGTTGTTGTTGTTGTTGTTGTTGTTGTTGTTGTTGTTGTTGTTGTTGTTGTTGTTGTTGTTGTTGTTGTTGTTGTTGTTGTTGTTGTTGTTGAGTATTTCTCTTTTTTTTTCGTAAACACGGCAAAGCATATATCACCATCATATTAAACATATTCATTTAAGCATATGATATTTGAGCCTGTTTGGTATATGTACTCTCGGACTTAATTATGACGAGCAAAAAAAAAATTTCAGTTATAACGTCTATGTTAAGTTCTAGATTGAGGTTTCAGCTAGCCTTTCTGTAAAAATCAAGGAAATCGTTGGAGCGGTTATAGAGAAAATCGAATATTTAAAATATGGCTGCTTTTCAAGGTAAACCTCGTAACTGCAGCTTGTATAAAGCTGCAGTTACGAGGTTTTCATTGAAAATAGACGATATGAATATTATGCCAAAAAGCTAATCTTGATGTTGTTGGTTGTTTGGTTTTGTTTGTTTGGTTGTTGTTTGTTGTTTGTTGTTTGTTGTTTTTTGTTGTTGTTGTTGTTGTTGTTGTTGTTGTTGTTGTTGTTGTTGTTGTTGTTGTTGTTGTTTTCGTGTAAGGATAATGTGATGGCATTTTGTACAATAAATCTACGTAAAAACATAATGGAAAAAGACGAAATTGCACAAACGAGCAATTTCTTCGTTTCATATTATGTTTTTATTCACAAAATTGCATAACCAAACACTGTAATGTAAGGTTCAACGTTACTTAGCCAATATAATTTGCCACTACAGCTTGAAAGTATTTTGGGGAGAACCATGCGTTTAGTTATATTTCTCCCGACTGCATCACTTAATCCATTACCACACAACGACTCTTTTTGACTCCCTACAAGATAATGGCTGTGAAAAACAATGTGGAAAATGAAGAAATTGCTTGTAACAAGCAATTTCTTCATTTGCCACATTTGTTTCTACCCAGAAAGATCAAAGAATGCGAAATTTCATTCAATTCATATTGTCGTCTGCAGCATCTTTGAATTTGGACAAGTCCAAACTTTTGTCGTTTGGTAATGGGTTAATCATACGTTCCTGGAATTACTCGCACCAGTACAAAAACAACAATCAATTCGAGCCACCAGCTGCTAATTCAAAGAAGATGTTTCCTATGTTACCAACATCAATTCTTAATTCTAAGGTGTGTTGTTTTGTTGTTGTTGTTTTTTCGTGTAAGGATAATGTGGATTGTAATGGTCAAATTGAGCCAGGATCTGGACAAAGGTCCCTTAAGGCATTTGTGCGACCAACATGCTTCCAGATCAGCCTGCCTCAGGTCCGGACTCCTTTCAAGAATCGTGGTTATATATAACGCCAATTGTTGTTTTCCCTTTCCCAAACGACAGTTTAAAAACATTCAAACGAAAAGTGGTCTCATATGACACATGCCGTACCTCGGTTGAGGCCAGCCAGACGTCAGAGCCGTGTTCTTTAGAGCGAGACTTTTTAAGATTTCTTAAGATGTTTTGGATAAAGCGTTTTTAAGACCGAGACTTTGACCGAGCTGTTCCGAATGCTCCATATTTATACAAATGACGTCATCATGATATCATTTGTATAAAGTATGGAGCATTCGGAACACCGCGGTTTATGAATTATGGAGTGTTCGGAACAACTCGGTCAAATCTCTTTAATATTGTTTGTAAGAGTTGGCGCCTCCCCATTGAGCGTCTTAAAAATCTTACTCTAAAGAACGGTTAAAATATCTTAAGATATCTCAAGATATCTCAAGAAATCTCGCTCTAAAAAACGCGCCTCAGGTCTCATATAATTGAAGGTAGAGGAAATGAGCCCAACACCACGGTGAATAATCACGTGACTCAGAATTTCTGATAATTTTCAATATCTTCTTTAATACTTTACCGATTTGAATTCGGTTTGAAGCAGAGAAGGTGGGAGAATGCCAGGAATAAGCTGGACGTGTTGGATTTTTGGAAAATCAACTGATAAAAAGGTTATTGAAGATAAACCAAAATTTTGGTTTATCTTCAATAACTTTTTATCAGTTGATTTTTCAAAAATCAACGTCCATCTAGTGCGTGACGTCTGTCCACATGCTCTGCTTCGAACCGAAGTCAAAAGAAGAAGAAGAAGAAGAAGAAGAAGAAGAAGAAGAAGAAGAAGAAGAAGAAGAAGAAGAAGAAGAAGAAGAAGAAGAAGAAGAAGAAGAAGAAGAAGAAGAAGAAGCCTCTCTGTACTGAAGTCACCTTTGAGTTATAAAATGGTAAAGGCTTGACAACCTGAGTGAAAATCTATTAACATGATTTTCTTTATATAGTATCAAGGTGTGATAATCACATCGCAAACAGCGAAAAGAGAAACGGAAATTCGTTTCATAACTTAAATTCAATACTTTTAATGACTTAAACTGTACAGTTTCTTGTCATAACAACATACATACAAACTGTTTTATACATATAAGCGAAAAACTAAGTTTTCTATCTACAACCTGGAAGAGAAGCATGGATTCAAATTTTATCATAACAACATAACTAAACTACGTATTATACACGATACCAGTTCTGCGTTCAAAGCCGATTTTTATATACTTTGTCAAATTCAGAAGAACGGCTTTACTACTTGTAGTCATTAATGTGACAAATTTGAGCATATTTGGATGAGTGTAAAAATATTTCTTCATGTATAGAATTCTCAAATCATTATAGAATGGACACACAAGCAAAAAATGGAACTCGTCCTCTACTTCATTCATATTACATGCAGAGCATAAACGTTGGTTTCGTTCTATCCTGTTTTGACCATGTCTGCCTGTTTCTATACGTAACGTGTGGGATGACAGTCTAAACTTTGACAAGTAAATTCTCCATCTACGTGGAAGTGAATTCAAATAGAGTGACAATTCACTTGTTTCTTTCAATAATTTATACGTACTTAATGAAAAACTAGTATTAATATCATTGTAAAGACATTGTTTAAATTCATCAATCAATTGTTGTTTAAAAATCTTATGAAAATGCTTATGATTCACAAAAAATGGATCAATCCAAACATAGCCAAAACCGTGATCGTTTAACAATGTCTTAACATTATTACACCAGTTTTCGCCTTTGTTAATACTTGCGAGCAATGCTTTATAAGTTGTTTGAATAATTGCATTATCTGAAAATAAAATTTTACCCCAAAATTTAATGATTCTTCAATATCTATTTATATATAGTGGGTATCTACCCAATTCTTGGTAAACTGCTGCGTTGGAGGTTGAACTTTTAACATTTAGAATTTTCTTACAAAACTTAAGATGAATTCTTTCTATATTTTTTGATTTACAAAATCCGCCTAATTCACAAGAATAAGACAAAATAGACCCAACAAAAGCGTCAAATAGTTGTAATAGGGTTTTCGTTTCAAAATCGAAATTGCGTGTTTTACAACTAAGAATATTGAGAGCTTTTAATGCCTTTTCGGACAAGATTTTATTATTTACATTAAACGTTCCTGTGTAGGTAAAAGTAGTTCCGAGATAATTAAAGTTATTTACTATTTCAATATTTTTCCCATTATATGACCAGTTTTCATTTTCCCTAAGAGAACCTCTTTTCCTAAATACCATTATCTTTGTCTTATCAGTGTTTACTTCTAATCCCCATTTATCGCAATAATTTTTAAGATTATTAAGACTAAGTTGTAAATCTACTGGGTTTTCACTTAAAATAACCATATCATCTGCAAAAAGTAAAAGTAAAATGACCATGTCATCTAAAGTCAACCCAGAAGAATAATCACCTTGCAGATATAGTTCGATATCGTCTATAAAGAGAGAGAATAGCAGGGGTGACATTACCTCCCCTTGTTTGAGACCCACGTGACTCTCAAACGAAGGAGATGTAATGTTTCTAACCTTCACAAATGATTTAACTTTTGAGTACATGTCTCGGACAATCCTTAACATTTTACCCTTTATCCCAAGATTAAATAACTTATACCAAAGACCATTTCTGTAAACACTATCAAAAGCTTTTTTGAAATCTATGAACGCTGCATATAATCGATTATTTTCCGACAATGTTTTCTGTATAAGAGAAAGAAGTGCAAAACATGCGTCTGTTGTTGATCGTTTTGGTCTGAAACCAAATTGGGCGTCTGATAAAATATCATTGTTCTCACAAAATACACTTAATCTACGATTCAGAATACCTGTAAAAATTTTAGATAAACAGCTCACTAGAGTAATGCCTCTATAATTATTGACGTCGTCAATGTCATTTTTCTTGTGCAACGGTATGATAATTCCTTCTGACCATTGATCCGGAAAAACGCCAGTGTCAAAAATTATGTTAAAAATGTCAACTAAATGTGATGATATAATGTCACAGCCTTCAATAAAAAATTCGTTCATAAGACAATCACTACCTGTAGATTTGTTTCGATTAAGATTATGTATAACATACTCTACTTCCTGCAATGTTATAGGCTGATCCAATTCATCAAAATTACAAAACGAAGAATCAAAATCATTGGCATCACAAAAACCTTCAGCTTCTTGTAAATTAACATTGTTAATATCATTCGATAAATTTGAAAAATAATTATAAAATTCTTCTATCGAAATATCGCTACCTGAGGCAGCCTTTTTCTTACAAAACAAGTTCCAAAAATCTTTAGGTTTTGCATGCCGCAATTTCTCGATTGATTTGTACTGTTTTCTGTGGTAAATGGATTTGTGTCTGCGTACTGTCTTTTTGTACATACGTTTCATGTTAATCATATGCTCCCTATTTTCTCCGGTTTTACAATGATTGTAGCGATTCAATGCCTCATGGTACTGACGCTTTGAATCTCTACATTCGCCGTTAAACCATGCAGCACTTTTTCGTGCCTCGGTGAATCGTGGGCTATCTTTATGTGTTATCTCCCTTGAAAACAAATGATCCGTAGCGCTACGGAAAACAGTACAAAATTTGTCCAAAACATCATTTACATAGGTAACACTATTTGAACAATTATTATGTAATAAATTATTAAATTCTGGTAATTTGCTAATTAATATTCTTCTGAAATCTGCAACTAAATCATTGTTCCATTTTTGTGAGATAAATCGTGTTTCTGAAGGTTTTTCAACAACCGTTCGACAATCGATGGAAAAGGATAAGGGGGCGTGGTCAGACCACTCGGTAAAACCATGCACCATTAAAGTTAAACCCTTTCCCAAACGGCAAAATTTTAGGGTGATCCACTTCAAAAAGTGTTACAAATGAAAAAAATGGATGTTATTAAAGATAGAATTTGTGTAAAATATGGCATAGAAAATATTGAGACAAAAGGAGAAACTGCTGGTTATCAGCAGTTTCTTCTTTTGTTTCAATGTTTTCCCAAGCCATTTCGATTAGAGGCGTCAAAACCAGGTCTTGTTTGGGAAAGGGTTAAATATTAAACAATAAAGTTCGGCAAAGCTTTTAAGGGTAGAAAATATTGTGAGAAATGAAGAAATTGCTCTTCACGAGCAATTCTTCATTTTACACAATGTTTCCAAATCATCTATCTTGTGGCTCGTCAAAATTTGCCATTATGGTTTATATTAATGTTAACATATCGGTCGAGATCAGACCGTGCACCTACAGTATAGTCCGTATGTAATGACCTGAACCTATGGAATACGCAATGAGCAATTTATTGTAAAGCGAAATAATCAATCTCCAACATTATGTTGACACGAGAAGCATTTGCTGAATACTAAGTCATAATGCTTATGGAAACAATCGACTCTGCGAGTATTGATTATTCCGTGTCATAATTACATAATTGCATGTCCGTGGAGTTCAGATCAATATTTATAGACTATACATCGACTGAGAGCCAGATGTCAGGTCTCGAAGACAGAGAAAATGAGTCCGACACGTCGACGATGTATGAAAAGTCGGCCGCACTTCGTCAGAAGGTCAGATGCATCCCGACAAATCGAAGAATTTCCGACGTTTTACCGACTTGTTTGAATCTAAAAATGTCATCAATGAATCCATTGATTCTAATTTGGAATTTGACTTGCTCGATACCTCGGGGATCAAACTGTTTGTCGGTCGATATGTTGATCAATTGACGACGCAATTTCTATTAAAGGGACATTTCATCCCCTTTTCAATTCTTTAAAGTAGGCCTATGTCTTCATGGCAAGATTGGTTATTCTAATGGGTATAAATGCATTAGTTTTTTGAAGTTATTATTTATAAGCGATAAACACGCCTTTAAAGTTGAGACAGAAACGACAAATTCTATATACATCTGAACTGTTGTGGACAACAATTTGTTTAATTTTAACACAAAAATACATATTTCTCGTAAACAGCGCAATATTTTGGCTTGAAATTTTCAGAATTTTCATAAGAAAATATGCTCTTTTAGATAAAAACAAATTGAAATTTATGAGAAAAAAATTCTGAAATGTCACTTTAATCGCCAAATGCAAATTCCCCGATGCGATCAAACTCATCGGAAACCGATCGCCAGCATGTCAAGGCATGTACAAAAACACTTTCCCAAACGACTAAAATTTAGGGTGATCCAATTAAAAGCAGCTGCAGACAACAAATTGTATGCGAATAAAGATAGGATTTGTGTTATATATAACTGAGAAAATATTGAGACAAAAGGAGAAACTGCTGGTTATCAGCAGTTTCTTCTTTTGTCTCAATGTTTTTCTAATCCGTTTCTATTGAAGACGTCAAAACCAGGTCTTGTTTGGGAAAGGGTTTAGCTGGCATAACGCTATTTTTTTTCGAAACGACAGGACTTAAAGGGAAATTTCATCCCCTTTTCAATTTTTTAAAGTATGTCTTCATGCCAAGATTGGTTATTCTAATGGGTATAAATGCAATTAGTTTTTTGAAGTTATTATTTATAAGCGATAAACACGCCTTTAAAGTTGAGACAGAAACGACAAATTCTATATACATCTGAACTGTTGTGGACAACAATTTGTTTAATTTTAACACACAAATACATATTTCTCGTAAACAGCGCAATATTTTGGCTTGAAATTTTCAGAATTTTCATAAGAAAATATGCTCTTTTAGATAAAAACAAATTGAAATTTATGAGAAAAAAATTCTGAAATGTCACTTTAATCGCCAAATGCAAATTCCCCGATGTGATCAAAACTCATCGGAAACCGATCGCCAACATGTCAAAGCATGTACAAAAACACTTTCCCAAAACGACAAAAAATTTAGGGTGATCCAATTAAAAGCAGCTGCAGACAACAAATTATATGTGAATAAAGATAGATTTTGTGTTATACATAGCTGAGAAAATATTGAGACAAAAGGAGAAACTGCTGGTTATCAGCAGTTTCTTCTTTTGTCTCAATGTTTTTCTAATCCGTTTCTATTGAGGACGTCAAAACCAGGTCTTGTTTGGGAAAGGGTTTAGCTGGCATAACGCTATTTTTTCGAAATTTCATTCCAATTTCAATTTTTTAAAGTATGTCTTCATGCCAAGATTGGTTATTCTAATGGGTATAAATGCAATTAGTTTTTTGAAGTTATTATTTATAAGCGATAAACACGCCTTTAAAGTTGAGACAGAAACGACAAATTCTATATACAGAGTGTCCCAAAAAAAACGGAACCCATTTTTGAAAGTACATTTCTCATGTATCAAGTAATATTTCTCCACCAAATTTACATATACAAAATCAACGACAGTTTTCTATAAGCAGTTAAAATTTGGTTGAAAAATAATGATTAGTTTGGAAAATATTGACATTCAAATAAATATACCCGGAAAACCATTTTAACACGATATCGATCTTTTCGTTTTGCACCGCGCGCCTACACTCATTGAATAAATTGATGCTATTCAATTGATTAATATATTCAATACAATACAAAAATGATTTTGAAACAATGTATTCACAATAGTGCATTTTCATTTCATCTTTTTTGCTAATAGATAAACTGTTCATGTAACTAAAATGAATACAAACAAATATCCAAGTGCATCACAGACTCAAGAAGGGTAATCATAGGCACTTGTTTTATTTCTGACAAACATGCCGGTCACCACTCAATTGAAAAGTATTACGAGTTTCATTTGACCTGACACTGACCTTTATGCAAAACACAAATAACACAAAATTCACCAAAAAAGAATTAAAGCATAGTCCGCAGAAAGGTAAACTATGCAAGAAAATAAGACTGGACTACTTTTAGGAAATATATCAAGCTTGTAATTTATGAAAAAAAAGTTAAAACTGCGTCATGTGAAATGAATCACATAATAATTTGAAATTAATTCAAACAACCACCCTATGGACTCAATTTGAACGTACAGAACGTGTACATGTATTAAATTTTGAGGAAATCGGTACATACACGTACAACGACACAGAATTCAACAGCTGACCGTAAGTGCGCTTTCTCGAACAAACAAGACGCAAAAATCAATATCATGTCAGATCGGTTTTTTAGTGTCATTATTAATTTGCTCATAACTTTTGAACCGATGCATATTTTTAAGTGAAATTTGGAACACAAATGCAAAAATAATGTATCTTCAGTACTGCAAATTCAAAAAATAGATTTTTCGCTAACGCTTTAAAATATTTGACTTTGAATTAGGGTTCCGTTTTTTTGGGACACTCTGTACATCTGAACTGTTGTGGACAACAATTTGTTTAATTTTAACACAAAAATACATATTTCTCGTAAACAGCGCAATATTTTGGCTTGAAATTTTCAGAATTTTCATAAGAAAATATGCTCTTTTAGATAAAAACAAATTGAAATTTATGAGAAAAAAAATTCTGAAATGTCACTTTAATCGCCAAATGCAAATTCCCCGACGTGATCAAAACTCATCGGAAACCGATCGCCAGCATGTCATAGCATGTACAAAAACACTTTCCCAAACGACAAAAATTTAGGGTGATCCAATTAAAAGCAGTTGCAGACAACAAATTATATGTGAATAAAGATAGAATTTGTGTTATATATAGCTGAGAAAATATTGAGGCAAAAGGAGAAACTGCTGGTTATCAGCAGTTTCTTCTTTTGTCTCAATGTTTTTCTAATTTGTTTCTATTGAGGACGTCAAAAGCAGGTCCTGTTTGGGAAAGGGTTTAGCTGGCATAACGCTATTTTTTTCGAAACGAAAGGAAATTTCATTCCAATTTCAACTTTTTAAAGTATGTCTTGATGCCAGGATTGGTTATTCTAATGAGTATAAATATACTGAACAAAAATGAAAACTTTACACTTCAAGATTTATTGTTTTTGGAAAACTATCGAACAAAAAGCCTGAAATATATTTTGACGTTATTTCCCAGGCTTTCAGCAATCGTTTTGTCGAAATCTCATTGCCTTGTGTCCTTTAATGACAGAGTTACGGCCCTTAATGCGTTTAGACCTAATTACATCTAATGTCACATATGCGCATGCGCAGGAAACGATTCATTATTTTTACGGAATTTGCCGTATCTGGGTTGCCAAAAAAACACAAAAAATCTTTCTTATCACTAGTAGCAAGCTCTAAAATAAAGGTCTAATCTGTCAATTTTGTGAATTACCTCCCTTTTACATAAACAAATAGGGAATTTAAAATGTTTGATATTCAAAAATTTATCACGGTTTTCGATTGATTTTTTTAAAACATCATGCAGGCTTTACACGGGATTTTTGAACCCTTTTTTCG
The DNA here is from genome assembly GCA_963680895.1 of Fragum sueziense. NCBI lineage: Eukaryota > Metazoa > Mollusca > Bivalvia > Cardiida > Cardiidae > Fragum > Fragum sueziense. The sequence continues at coordinate 33,551,175 of OY804609.1, read as the reverse complement.
ACTAGGATTTTTCCCAGATGTTCATGCAATAGCGATTTCAATTTCCTATGGAGATTGCATTGTAAAATTTTCAAGCTTTGCAACATAATGAAAATTCTGCTTTTCAAACATCATTTTTTAAAAGCTCAAACAATGTTATGCAAGCTTCTTTACATTTTCTGACTGATAACTTGTCAGACTACCATTCCGTAAAGTCTGACATGGTTTGAGTTCTTCTGCTCGGATTTTTGAGGGTTTAAATTTTGTAAAATTCTGTTAAAATTGTACACCTGAAAAAACGGACCCCTGTCACACTTAAAGGATCCGTTTTTCATCCCTGTGATTAATATCAACAAAAAGTTTAGTGTTTGGCACAACCAAGTCAATGAGCAATGCGAAGCACATTCATTTGATTTATTTACTTGTTGTATTTAGAAGAAATATGACAAGCAATGTAGGTGTAAAGTTTTCATTTTTGCTCAGTATACTATTAGTTTTTTGAAATTGTTGCCAATAAGCGAGAAACACGCATTTAAAGTTGAGACATCATACTATAATTTGAGCAACGTTTGTCTGTTTGTCTGTTTGTCTGTTTGTCTGTTTGTCTGTTTGTTCCCCTACTCCTCCCAGGTCCTTGGGCCGATCTTCACCAAACTTGGAGGGAAGGTGCAGGGCGGCCCCGGATATTAGCTTGAGGGGTTCATTTTTTGAAAGGTCAAGGTCATCGAGGTCAAAGGTCAAATTTATCGTTTTTACGGTTTACGGGACGGGATTGCTTAGTTACGGGACGGGATTGCTTACGGGTTACGGGACGGGATTAGGTGGAGTGCAGCCCCGGATAGGTCAAGGTCATCGAGGTCAAAGGTCAGCCCCGGATAGGTCAATGTCATCGAGGTCAAAGGTCAAATTTCGAGACGGGTAAAATTGCTAGTAATCAATAAATTGCATAATAAATCCGAACTGTTGTCCACAACAATTTGTTCAATTTTAACACAAAAATATAAATTTCTCGCAAACGGCGCAATATTTTGGCTTGAAATTTTCAGAATATTCATAAGGAAATGTGCTCTTTCAGATAAAAATAAAAGTAAAATTTATGACAAAAAATTCTGAAATGTCACTTTAAGAACAGAAACACTTGAGGTTTTTTATTGGGGTTTTACGCTGTTTTCAACTGATATGGTCATATCGCGGTGGTTAATCACGGGTTCTTGGTATTTCTCTCACCAGTTCTACCACAATGGCCAAAACGAGCCTCCAGCTGCAGTTTCACATGATTCACACCCATTGGTGAGAGAAACGTGGGTGTAATTACAAGACCTCGTATGTCGATTTTTACGATATTTAAAGTAAAACCTTGTTCACCCAGTTAAGACAATTCTTGCAGGTGTTCAGATATGTTTACTGATCAGTATTAATGACATATATTATATCATTCGTGAACAATAATTATGTCCAAATTTCAAGTTAAAACTTTCAGTTTGGATAAAGTTATTACACTTTTTTCTTTCCCCTTTAAAATCTTCCAAAAACTAAATACGAGGTTTTGCATTTACAACGACGATATGACTTTTGTCCAGAAAAACTTGAGGGAGTAGAAAATGCGAATGTGTAGCATTTTTAATTGGACGTCCGAAAGGACGTACAATTCTTATAACCACTTTTGGACAGGCGAAATGGGTTTTCATTACCAAAAAACCCTTTCTCAGACTCAATTGCCAGTTGACCAAAATTCAAAATAGATTTTGCGACCATACAGGAAAACTGTCGTATCTTTTCCTACTTTCGATGTGTTCTCTAACAAATACTATAAGATTCATTGGCCGATTCAATTCATGCCACGTCTTAACCAACTTTACGATCTTTTTTCGATTTAATCATTTTCTTGTAGTTTTTTGACTTTCGTAATATTTATTGTGTAAAGGGTAAGATCTTTAGAAAGCGATACATGCATACACTATGGTTATAATGTAAACAGACACCCTATATCATCAGCAGCAGCGATAGCTCAAACGGAAAGGATTAACCTCGCAACCGTTTTTCAGTTTGAAATTTGGAACGCCGTTGGTTCAAAACCATTTCGGATTATTTCTTCTGTAAAACGTTTGTTTTTCTTGATGTGTTTACTGAAAACACACATTTTAGAATGATTACCCAATTTAATGCACGTATTGTGTATGATAGGTTCCTTTTCTTTGATCATTGTTGTTTAAGTCTTTGACATATTTAAAGGAACGGGGTTTCCACGAGACGTACTTTGGAACCAGGGTTTTGAAATTGATTATCGGGGAGTGAGTTCATTTCGCAACTCGGGTTCGACTCGATGACAAATCGGGGTTCCATCTGAACAGCCTCAGATGAGACACTAGTGAAATCCACCTATTCAGAAAAATAGTTGCTCTTACGAGTTTTTTTTTCTCCAGCATCTGTATCACTGATATTCGACAGTATCATGACCTATTTACATACTGATCGATGATCATGACAACAATGATTATTACTAGTATAAGACTAAGTGACAGCGATCTGTATTTATTTCGTTTAAGAGACCCGTTTACGTGTATTGAGCTAAGAAGATGAAGCAATGGGTCTGCAACAGATGGTACCTGGATGATCGTATGAATATGTTTACAGATAGGGACATTGCTATTCTCAAATTTTCGTTGATAATGATATGAAGATTTAAATTGCTTATTGTACTCCACTGCCATTTTCCCGACGGCACGTTCCCAATTTCTTCTTTTTATGCACATCTGTAGATGTAAGGATGCTGCGGTAGTACTGGTATGAGGAATCCATGGTTAGGTGCTCCAATTCATCTGGTATTTTGTTTCAGGAAAAGTATGTATTGAATTTGTTTTGTAACCACAACCAGGGGAACTGCTACCGTGTTTTTTTCTTTTTTTACTCTAAACAGGAATAAAAATCAAAGTGCTTGGAGCACTATGTTTAGACGCCTCTCATTGATTGAGCGGAATTGTATGTAAATGATCGGCGTTTCATTACGTTATTTCGTTGAATTTGTGTTAAGATCGATTCTAAATCCCTGCGGTCGTTTTTTCGCCAACGATGGTGGAGATAGAAGTCGAACAAGAGTGCCATGGTCACAATATACGCCGCCACTTATAAAACTTGAGACAAAAAAAATGACATTGACAAGGATTTATAAATATTCACACAAAAACCTGTAAAAAGTTGTGTTCACAAAAAGGTTTTTATAAATATCCAGTCAAAAACCTGGAAGGAATTGCGTTCACGAGACTGAAATATCATTGAGCCCTAGAGACTAAGATTGAAGAGGGCATAACTCAGGCAAAAATCAATGAACCATAAAATCCTTACTTCATGCACATCTACCAATTCAGGTAATAACATCCACCAAGTTTCATAAGGATCAGTTAGAATCTTAGAAGAAGTTGTGTTGACAAGGCTGCAATTTCAATCAGCCCCAGAGACTTAGTTTTAAGGGGGCATAACTCTAGAAAAAAAATCAATGAACCATAAAATCCTTCCTTCATGCAAATCTACCAATTGAGGTGATTGACCAAGTGTCATTAATATCCAGCCATAAACGTAGGAGGACTAGCGTTGACAAGGCTGCAATTTCAATAAGCCCCACAGACTAAGTTTTAAGGGGGCATAACTCTGGCAAATATCAATGAACCATAAAATTCTTCCTTCATGCACATCTACCAATTGAGGTGATAACATTGACCAAGTTTCATTAAGATCTAGCCAGAAACTTAGGAGGAGTTGTGTTGACAAGGCTGCAATTTCAATAAGCCCCAGGGACTAAGTTTTTAAGGGGCATAACTCAGGCAAAAATCAACGAACCATAAAATCCTTCCTTCATGCACATCTACCAATTGAGGTGATAACATTGACCAAGTTTCATTAAGATCCAGCTAGAAACTTAGGAGGAGTTGCGTTGACAAGGCTGCAATTTCAATAAGCCCCAGAGACTAAGTTTTTAAGGGGCATAACTCTGGCAAAAATCAACGAACCATAAAATCCTTCCTTCATGCACATCTACCAATTGAGGTGATAACATTGACCAAGTTTCAAGAAGATCCAGCCAGAACGTTGACAAGAAAAGTGGATGGACGGACGTACGGACGGACGGATGGACGGACGGACGGATGGACGGAAGGACAGACGGAGAAGATGACGCCAATATACGTCCGCCTCCGGCGGCGTATAAAAAAAGATGATTAAAAAGAACAATGTCTGAGTAGAATTCGAACCCAGGGACTTCCGGATATAACATGTGTAAAGAGTACAAGGTGAGTGCTCTGCTAAGTGAGCTATCGCGGCTTTCATTTATGTAGCGCGTTGGCTTACATTTTGAATAAATTGCTTTGTAGCGTACTTTATAAAATCAATGAAAAGTATAACTGACGACAATACTCATAGTAAACCGAAAAAAGAAGACAAAAGTGCTAATCGCATGGCCTTAATTGAATTTGGTAATCAAATTAATAGTGATTATTCATAGCGACAAATCAGTTGTCTTGAAACGGCAATCAAATCAATTTGAAGCCTGAGAAGGGTTTTCTGGTATTAAAGCCGATTTCGTATGTCCGAAACCGATCTTATAGAATTAAACACAGAAGAATGAATAAAATATCTTCACAGGGGGCAATCACGTGACTTTGTTATGATATATTTTCCTCACTTATGTAAACAAAAACACTCGGTAAGAACACATTTTCTCAAATTTTGAATCAAATACTTAACACTCAATATTGAGATACGTGCCATTCGATACGTCATACTCTCTGGTCTATTTCGGTACCAAGATCTTCCTTCAAATCCCTTTCAAAGCTGAGAACATTCGTGCAAAATATTTTTAAATGCCGTGATATATTTTCTTAAGAAATGTTTGCACTTTGCACGAATGTTCTCAGTTTTGACATGGATTTGAGGGATGATCTTGGTATCAAAATAATCCGGAGATTTCGACGCATCGAATGGTACGTACGGTCGTATCTCAATTCTGAGAGTTAAGTATTTGATTTAAAATTTGAGAAAATGTGTTCTTACCAAGTGTTTTTGTTTACATAAGTGAGGAAAATATATCATAACAAAGTCACGTGATTGCCGCCTGTGATCTTTCGTTCATGTACAATCCCGCTCAATCAATCAGAGACGTCCAATTACAGTGCTCTCAGCACTTTGATCTTTTTTGTTGTCAATTGTTTGTTGTCTTCTTTGAGCAGCATCAAAAAAGTTTGTTTCGTAATAGATCTTTGCAGGGGTCGCCATTGGATTATAAAATGATAACGGCTTGTCGATGTGTGGGTTTTTGATATATTAACGCGTTCATAGTTTTAAATCCAGGTGTTTAAATGAAATCGCAAACTGCCAAAAATAAAGTACGCGGAAAGAATCGTTTCGTGACCTTATTGGTTGAATTAAATTGGTTATTGAGGTCAAACTTTTCACTTATAATGCATAGACTGGTGCTCCAAACCATGTGCTCCTAGAATTATGCGTACCAGCACAAACGCGACATCCTATCCGAGCCATCAGTTGCTCATCCCAAAATACACGATATAAAAAATCACCCACGTGACTTGTGTGACGTCTAGATCCGGTCATGAATAGGGAAAAAGTTGACAAATACTCGGTGGGGAATCATGTGAAACAACATGGATGCATGGATTGTTCCTTCTTTTTCTTTTCATTTTTTTGTCGGTCACTGTAAATTCTATTGAATTTGTTTGTATTGCCATGTCTGTATGTATGTTTGTATTGTCATGCTCTTCTTTTCAAGGAGGAAATAAAAGAATCAATCAATCAATCAATCAGTCTATTTTTAGAGAAAAATTCTTTGTCATTCTCAAAAAAATATGACAGATTTGAAAGCGGTTTGAAGCAGAGCATGTGGAAAACAGCGAGAATATGAAACGATTGTCTCCATTTAATAGTGACGTAATTTCGGACAATTCATAGTATTTCATGGGTGCTGTTATACAAACTCTCAACTACGGCTTGTTTCATGCCGTAGTTACGAGATTTTGAAACAACGCCGACAGTTTATCAATACATAACAATAGTCCTAAACCCAGTCTATTTTCAGCACAAAATTCATTGCCATTGATCGATTTGACAGAGTTAAAAAGAACTGATAAAACAGTTGTTCACGAACGTGTAGCCTAACCCAGTAGAATTACTTTAACCCATTACCACACATTAACTCTGTATGACTCCCCATAAGACAATGGCTTTGGAAAATATCGTGGAAAATGAAGGAATTGCTTTAGACAAGCAATTTCATCATTTCCCACAATGTTTTCTACACAAATATACAAATAAAGATTAAACTTCATTCACTTAAAATTGTCGCCTGCAACATCTTTGAAATTGGACCAGTCTAAAATATTGTCGTTTGGTAATGGGTTAAACAAAAGTAATTTGAGAATGAAGCTTTCTATGTATACTAATTAGCAAAACAATTGAAGGATATCGAACTTTCTTCGGTCATAACTTTGTCTTAGCTTTTGGTCAAGGTAAAAATATTCTCGCATTTGATAGAACACTCACTCCCTGGCTCATCAGAATGAAAACTGTAAGTTACAGATCACTAATTACAATACAGTTGCATTCCAAATGTTATAACACTATATACCCAAAAGTCAGAGCCCAAATTTCCCTGCTGATAGATTCTTCTGAAAACATTGTGTTACAATGGCCTTTCCTTTAGAGGAGACCAATGAATGACTTGAATAGCTTTGTCATGTTCATAACCAACAAAATAATGCAAGAATATCCACCAATATACCGGTATACGGACAAATGACATCCCCTTGTCATTGCTTTTAAAGTTCCTAAGAATCTAAATAACAAAGGTTGTAAAGTAATGTGCAAACCTGTGTCCCGATAGTCAGTAATTACTTTGCACGAATCCGTTGCGAAAAAGTGACTCCCCTTACCACGTCAAAGTTCTTAGAACGTTTGCAAACTTTTGGCATAGACGCTACTGCCGTTTGAAACTATACTGTACCAACACCACACAAGCGTGGCGTAAACTTAACTTTCAAATTGAAAGTATATACTTTTAACTTTTGAATGCAGGTATTCTAAAACAAATGAAAATAACACCGAATGAAAGAAAAAGGAAGGAATTCAAATATCCCTCAATTGTTTTGCTTAGTATAGTTTTCTTTTTTTAAAAAAATCAAATCAAGGTTCAGATTCTTTTTGATATGCTTTGAAAATTTTCTAATTTTCGTATAAATGCCGAGGTCCAAAATGTGTCTACCCAAAATTGACATAATCTCTATTGTGCCTCTGAAAACGCCGATAAAAATGGAAAATATACCGATGAATATAAATCTCTCTTTCGTGGTTCAGTAAAATTATGTTTCACCTTGGTTGACAGATTTTTCTGCTTTTCTTTCATTGCTATCCGGTCAAAGCTAACGGTAGACCTGTAGTGCCTAGATTTCAACGTCAAAAACGTGGCTTGGTTTGGGGAAAGGTTATGCCTAACAGTTAGGCCTTCACTAGGCCTATCCTACACTGCAAAGTTGCCTTTCTAAAACCATATGCCAATAGATCTAGTATGGATCTTGATTAAAAAAAATAGTTATGTAAAATATAGCAAAATAATTGCAGATTACGCATATTAGATTTTATTTTTGCCTCCATATTTTGTCGTACAGCATTTGTTTATTACGCCAACCCAAAACAAGACATGGTTTTTGACGTCTCTAATAGAAAGGGGTTTGGGGAAAACTCGAGAGGAAACTGCTGATAATCAGAATTTTCTGCTTTTGTTTTGATACCGGGGTCAATGGAATTGACCACGGCTTACGGTATTGTGGGCGTATAGATTTGAGCGATTTGTTACTTTGTGAGTTTGGCTCAAGCTGTCTTAGTCTCGTTCTGAGCTCCTTCCGGCTCGGATTTCTCGGTAGTCTTTTTGCTGGCCTTTATCCAAGATGTTGAGATTAGGAATTGGTTTAGTGTAAATTGCATTCGTTATTTGAAGCTCCGTAACCAAAAAATATGCCAGTTCAGTGAACCAGTCAACTTTTTTACTTGTGACGTCATAAATCTAGGCGATATGACGTCACGTAATTTTTCTGCGTTCTAGCGACGTTGACGTTCGCGCGCATTATCGGAACGTCAAGCGACGTAATTGTGCGGGTCCTTTTGCAAACAAATGGTAGAATCTAGTGTTAAAAATCTTTTAGAAGGAAATATCTAAAATGAGGGAAAATGTAAGAAAAATTCATTATTTTTAGAATACTTTATGAAAGAGGGACATAACATTCCAATTTCATTTTTTTAGTATGTCTTGATGCAAAGATTGGTTATTCTAATGCAAAGATTGGTTATTCTAATGCGTAGAAGTGTTATCAGTTTTTTTTTTTTTTTTTTTTTTTTTTTTTTTTTTTTTTTTTTTTTTTTTTTGAAGTTGTTACTGATAAGCGAAAAAATGCTTTTAAAGTTGAGACAGAAATGACATGTTCCATACAACAATTTGTTTAATTTCAGCATAGAAAATATATTTCTCGTAAACGGTGCAATATTTTGGCTTGAAATTTCCAAAATTTTCATAAGAAAATATGCTCTTTCAGTTAAAAATAAAAGTAAAATTTGTGAAAAATAAATGCGAAATGTCATTTAACTACACATAGACGATTTTTTTTACACCTGTAGTCTATAGTAGATTACAAAGCAGAGCTCTGTTGATAAAGATAGGACCTGTATAAATTCATATTACAGCATCGCCGTATTTTTCCAAAACTCGTCATAAATGAATTAATTTAAGAAACATGTGCTCGACACCTACCTTTGTTTAACGATTTTCCTTCGATATAACTACCCTGGAAGTACCGATATGTCACTAGGCAACGAAATACCGTTGACTCTTTTAGGAGCTAGTTTCTCCGTTTACCACCCGTGAGAGCGCTTAACCGTAGATTAGGGCTGAAAGATTAAGGACTTTTTTCAGATGTCAGAGAGGATACTGGTCGAGCACTGAGCAGGGGTTCGAACTCGCGGCTCATGGATTGAAAGACTCTGTCGTCACTTACAGAGCTATCTGGGCTCGGCACTTCTACCGTAGGACTTACTTAACTAAATGATTTCTTACAAATTCGAAAGCTCAATTCTCATGCTTTGTTAATTGAATTAATAACAGCTGTTGACCCCGGTCAGAGGCTTTGCCTTTTTTCATATTATTTTCATGTTTGTAACGTGGCTAATTCTTTATTCATTAGATCTATCAATACGGTAGGCCTAAGTACTATTAGGCTATATGAGGCTTTCAAATTTGCAGCACCCTAAAATTGTTTGAGAAATGTTTAGACACGTCAAAGCCAGATCTTCTTTGGGAGAGGGGATAGAAGTAGGCTATGTATCCCGATAAGACTGTGCTTATATGCTATCCCATCAACGAACGGTGAATTGGTAACGGTGAATGCCAAAAGGACCCTTTTTCCTTGTCCCAGATCAAATAGATTTTCACGATAATACGAGAAATACGCACCGCCTAAAGAAAAACAACAACAACAATAATTTTTGGGATTTTTCAACTTTTTGCCAAATTCACTGTCTGTTTTTGTGTTTCTAAAGCCACTTTCATTGGTAGTTTGCAATACAGAGATGGATTTTCCGATTTGAATTCTTTCATGACGGAAGACTTCCATGTTCACACAAATTTACATATTTTTGGTAAGTAATCCATTTACCGATGGTTACCTATAGTCGGATGTCACATATTTTTTTCCTCATTTCCTTCCACTTTTTGAAACTGCACACACGGTATTTTGTTGGAATCATTTTACTAGCTCTTTCTCAAACATTAACGTGATCCGACTTTGACATCGTTAGTCATAAAAGTTTCAGAAATCCAAGAAAAAACATTGAGAGGAAAAATAATGCTGATATTGATAAATGAGCAGTTTGTCCTTGAAAGTTTGCCTCAATATTTTCTTTCTCTATGTTGCTTGTACACACAATTTTTTCTCAGCATCATTTTGTTGTTTTCGGTAAAATGTTTTTAACCCTTTTCCAAAATGAATGGACAGACAACATTTAGAATGTTTCAATTTCAACAGGCTGGTGAAATTTCCCGATTGGGCAATAGCGAAACTCAAGATTGCAAGATGACCCAATTGGACATTATTGCCCAATCAGGAAATTTCACCAACCATTTTTTTGCATAAATTTATCTATCTATATATACTGCCTAACTCCCCTTTCGGGTATTACAGGCAGGCCAATCAAATTTTGAAAAACTGTTGACAACAGATACAAGGCTAAATCCTCGTCTGCAGCAATAATTTCAAGCAAATCATGCTCCGATTGTCTCAGGCCATACAAATGGCTGTAATTCATTGACAGTATTGTCTGGACAGCAAGTTTAACCTGGGACATCTGCAAATGTAATGATCCTACTTCGGCAATGTTTTGTTAAGACGCTCAACTAACGGACTTAGCGCACGAAAATAAAGTTGTCCCTGGTTAATTTGGGTGGACAATACTCTAGTTATTGTTTTTCTATTTTTAAAACCAATAGTTATGAACCAACTAAAATTGATTATGGAATTTCTTAGTCTATAATCGTCATCATAAGCCCAAACCAACTGATTTTTTATTATGATCGATCATCGGCCCATCACTAGTGGATACTCATTTGAATCGTCTTCACATTTAAAGAAACGTTCCCAGGGGTCTCGTTTGCCAAAATTTGGGGCCGTTATTTGGCCCCATTCCCAATGGTAAAAAGTATCTTTTTTTCCCAATTCTCTGGTGAAAATTCCCAATGAGGACCCCGAATGCCCCAGGTTAAGACCCCATCTTTATTTACAAACATTTTGAAGACAGTTTTAGAGTAGATTCTTAAACAAGAGTATGTACAAATGCATTTTACATCACTACAGTCTTATTTGCAGCTAAAACTGAGTGTCAGTATGAATACAAACTTGTTTTTGTTTTTCCCAATTTAGGTAAAAACGTTGCTATTTTTCCCAATTTCACTGGCCCTTGGCCCAAAACAAAAATTGGTAGCGAGACCCCTGGTTCCATTTTCAAAAGCCCCTCTTATCTGTAGCTCTACACTAGTACTCATGCCGAATGTATGGGCCAGTTGCGGATCCAGAGGGGGTTCGGGGGTTCAAACGAACACTGCTCTGTAGCCAGATTATTTCATTTTCATGCAGAAATTCAGTCCTAATTGTGTACTACTAGGAAAACGAACCGGCCCCCCCCCCCCTAATTCAGCGGCAGATCCAGGATTTCTGTAAGGGGGGTTCGTTTTTACAAAAAGGGGGGTTCGTTTTTTAAGTATTACACAATTTTGACTGAATTTCTGCATGAAAATGTAATAATTGGGCTACAAGGGGGGTTCGTTTGAACCCCCCGAACCCCCTCTGGATCCGCCACTGTAATTGTATATTCAAACACCCTCACAGATATCCTTGATCCGCCGCTGTTGACTAAAGAAAATTCAAGACATACCATCACTACCGGACGTCATTAATCCGGAATATTCAATATCCGGAAACAATTTCTTGGGAACAGATTTTTTATTCATAAATTGTACACTTTAATACGGAAATTCGCGTTCCGGAACCGGACAGAAAAAATCGGGAACAAAAAACGTAAAACTGTTCAAATATGCTCCGATAATCCGAATCAAGGGTTGGCCATCCGGATGAAGCACATGAAAATTACTATCTATTGTCACCTCCTTTGATAGGATCAATGCATCAATTAACTGTTTGACACGAGTGTCTGACTGGCGACGCTTGATTGCACACAACTTTCCAATACACATTGCAATACACGCGTGTGTACAAACACGTGACAACTAGTTTCATAACCATGCATACCGACACTTGTTAAAGTTGAGAAAAAAATTCTTGAGTAAAGATGTGGATACTTACGAGTGTTATTACCAGTAATTCCCAAGATTTTTTTCTTGGTTAGGAATTAGGCTACCAAGCGCTAAAATCGGAATATTACAATTTTTTTCTCCCAACCGAATCACATGATTTTTTCTTGCGGAAGCGTTCCTTCCAAATTTGGTAACGCATACTATGCAATGTTTACAAAAACAGCGCGTGCCTGCAAGTGCTTGAAATATGGATGACGTAAATATACCATTCTCGATTTCGATTGGTCGGTATGCGAAAATTGTCATTACCGGACAAGACAAACTTCAATATTTATAAACTGTATGTAGATTAAACACGAACTTATAAATCAATGTCCGATTCCTTCGTAGATCTAATATATTTTAAAATTTATTAGTTTCGACCATTTTCGTCCAAGAGATTACGAGAACTCACGCAACTGTGATTCTCACGACGCACCTGACAATACAACAACAACAACTACAGAAAATCCGCGGCGTCTGTCAAAATTTGTTTATCCGGAAAATTGGCTTATCCGGACAACCCTGTGGGAAACGAAAGTGTCCGGATTAACGCGACTCGACTGTATAAGAATTTCTTGGTCACCAGGCAGACGATCTACCTCTTGAAACTGTGACACCTTTCCAAACTGAAAAAAAACTTGTTAAAGTGTACATGGACAGATATACAGACAAAATGGGGAACGGATGATGGCTTTTCAAAATGAAATATTGCACTAAATGTTTACCAAACCCTATGTTGTGGTTTCTCATTAGAATTGTCTCATCGAGAAGATTCAAATGAGTACACACAACATAGGGTTTGGATTTGAAATATAAATTTTAGAATGCGTTATTGCGTTATGACTCTACCCCCGCTTATTTGTAACTCTAGGCCTTGTTTAAAGTCTACATGGTCACATGGATTTCATTCAAGTACTGAAGTATGATTATCTGAATTGTGTTTAGGCATAGGTTGTATTGACGAAAATACTTTGAGACGTAAACATTTTCTTCTTAACCCTTTACCAAACGACAAAATTTTAGGGTGGTCCAATTTGAAAGTTACTGCAGACGACAAAATGGACATTGAAAAAGAAAGGATTTGTGTACAATATAACTAAGAAAATATTGAGGCAAAAGGAGAAACTGCTGGTTATCAGCAGTTTCTTCTTTTGCCTCAATGTTTTCCCAACCCTATTCTATTAGGGACGTCAAAACCCGGTCTTGTTTGGGAAATGGTTAAACTGCCTCTATGATTTCCCAAACATTTCTTTTTAGTCTTGAGAGCATCAACACAAGAAATTGTGTTGGAAACAAAGGTTTCTGTTGGTACCTTTCAGTAATACCCAAGAGAGGAGTCCTCTTTATGATTAGAGTACAGCTTGCAAGTTTTTTACCTATTTTCACATATCCCTGTGATTGGATTTCGGGTGGAAAAATGCGATGGAATGGTTTGAACAAGTTATCTTTCCAAAACATGGTAAAACTTTTGTATTGGGATTTTTCTTTCTTGAATTGTGGTTAAAATGACCCTTTTTGGCTTTGAGAATCCATGTGCTTTTACAGCCCCTTTATGGCCATAAAAGAACCTATCTAAAAGGGAGAAAAAAAAACTGATGCAAAAATGATTCAAGCGATAAAAAGGTGTAGCATCATCTTCGCAAGCCAAGGGTTCACGGTGTATAATCACATGACTCAGAATTTCCGATTATCTTCAATATCTTTTTTAATACTTGACCAATTTGAATTCGGTTTGAAGCAGAGAAGGTGGGAAAATGCCAGGAATAAGCTGGATGTGTTGGATTTTTGAAAAATCAACTGATAAAAAAGTTATTGAAGATAAACCAAAATTTTGGTTTATCTTCAAAAACTTTTTTATCGGTTGATTTTTCAAAAATCCAACAAGTCCTTCTAATGCGTGATGTATGTCCACATTCTCTGCTTCAAACCGAATTCAAATCGGTCAAGTATTTACAAAGTTATTGAAGATTTTCTGAAAAATATTTGATCACGTGATTATCCATCGTGGGGTTACTACCTTCACTTTGTTCCTTGGCTTGTGAAGATGCAGTAGGGCAGGTTTAAAAAAAATGTGACCAAAGTGTGACATTTAAATGTTAAGAATAACAGCTAATTTTACAGAATATCATCCAGATTTCTTAATTAGGGTGGCTAAAAACTATTCCAAATGGTTAAGCAGTGCCCAAATTATATTTCAAATTCATGTTCACTACTTTTTAGCTAAAATTGTGTGCATAATCTTGCAAAATGACATCAAAATAGCGTTTCACTCCTGACAGTATATATATTGCTCAATATGACAAATTGTAACCCACGAATCACTAAATAGTAGAGTGCAGAATGCCCACAAGGTTGATGGCTTTCTAAAAAATTTTGAGTGGTAGATTTCTGGCTGAATAGACAAAAATGAGAACACATTTTGTAAAATAAAAGTGTTTCACTCCTGACATAAAATTCAGAGGGGTATTGTATAAAACAGGCTCCACATCCTAAACCAGTGAAGATAAGATGAAAAGGTAATTTTAAGATGATGATGCACATGTTGTTTTATGAATTACAAGTGCTTATTGCAGTATCCTGTCACTGTCTTTTATTTGCCATAGCTTAGAAACTTGGTAAAAGTGTTAAGTGTCACACAAAAACGTTTCACTCCTGACATTTTTGACATGTTTTAATGACATATCTTTTTTATTTGTGAAGCGATTTTCTTTAAACTTGGTACCCAGTATATAGATACAATAACACATCTTTTTAGCTTTGATTGGGTTGAATATGTTTCTCTGTAAGAGCCGTGGCATGTAAAAAGTGAATGGTCACATTTTTTTAAACTTGCCCAGTAGCATTTCACTCAAACCTTTTAACATTTGTTTATGTTTTCAGGGATTAATGCTGTCCTAGAAAGTTAAGATGGCTGCAGATGAAAAACTTCTGTCATGCAATATCTGCAGCAAAAATTTCAAGTTCTTGTCAACCTATAAGGTAATTAAAGTGATATCAGGATTCTCTGCAATATTTTTTGGAGCATGGCAAATTATATGATAATTTATTATCCTTAAAATGTACAGTGTTAACACAAAATTGCAGATGATCATGATGGTGAATAAAAAAAACACAATTTAATGGTAAATAAAAGCATAGTGGGAAAAAGAGAAATTGCTCATTTTGAGCAAATTTCTTTGTTTCCCATTATGTTTTATACACAATAATTATTGTTTATAATAATCATAAAAATGCATTTATTATTTAAGTTTTTGACATGAAATACAGTCAAGGGACATGATTACTCACCACCTTGCTCATTTTCTGGTTAATTTTACTCATAATTTTAGGCTAAATCTTACATTAAATTATGTATTTGATTTCTGACAAATCACACAAAAATTGTTATTTAAAAGTATAAACAATTGCCATGCAATATTTAAAAGCAAAAACTTCAAGTTGGACTTGAAATATGCCAATCAGAATGTCATTACTCCCTCTTATTAGTTCTGTTCAAGTTCTTGTCCCCTTAAAAGGTACCTTAACCCATTCCCAAACAAGGCCTGGTTTTGACGTTCCTAGTAGAAAAGACTTGGGAAAACATTGAAACAAAAGAAGAAACTGCTGAAATCCAGCAGTTTCTCCTTTTGCCTCAATATTTTCTGTTCCATATTTAACACAAACCCTTTCCTTTTTAACATGACTTTTGTCGTCTGGAGCAGCTTTCCAATTGGATCAACCCAAAATTTTGTCGTTTGGGTAAGGGTCAAGTGACATTGTGTAAGCTACAAATAAGAGGATGTGATGGCTTTTCAAAATGCAATATAATTCTCCGAAAATGCTAATCATCATTTTCTCCTTTTGCCTCAATGTTTTCTGTGATATATTTTTTCACAACTTTTACCTTCCTTTAGTAACATTCATTTTATGATCTTCAGCAGTTATTGAATCAGACCATCCTTGAAGTTTGCCATTTGGGAATTTACTAAGTTGTTTTGTTTCTTTTGTTAGATTCATGTTGGCAAGCATAATAAGCCTAGATCAGAATCGAGCATTCCACACCAAGAGGCAATTCAGAACAATACTTACGACATGACAGTCGGTTCTCGACATGAAGTAACAAATACTGCAGATAATGTTGGGATAACAGTCAAGACGGAAACCAGCTCAGGTGAAGTTTAACCCTTTCCCAAACGACAAAATTTTGGGGTGCTCCAAATTCAAAGATGCTGCAGACAACAATTAAAACTGAATGAAAATTTAACATTTTTGGTCTTTCTTGGTAGAAAACATTGTGGGAAATGACGAAATTGCTTGTCACAAGCAATTTCTTCATTTTCCACAATGTTTTCCAAAGCCTTTATTTTGTGGGGTGTCCAAAAGGGTCAATGTGTGGGAAAGGGTTAACCCATTCGCACATAGTGATGCTTTTTGATGCCTAAAAGATAATGGCATTGGAAAAGATAAAGGAAAATGAAGAAAATGCTGATTCCTTGCCATACAATACACAATTCCATTCATCATCCACATCCATTTTGTCGTCTGCAGTAGCTTTCGAATAAGACCAACCTATAAATTTGTTGTTTGGGAATAGGTTCACCCATTCTCATATAATTATGCTTTTTGATGGCCAACAAGATGAAAACCGTTGGGATATAATTATGGAATATAAAAAAATTGCTTGAAACAAGCAATTTCTTCATTTCCTGCAATGTTTTCTACTCAGACAGACTGAAGAATAAGAATCATTGGGACATGGATTCACAGGTGAATACGACACAATGCTTTTATAAAATCTTGTGAATATTTTCTTAAAGTGGAAAAAATTTAGAGTTATCCAGTTTGAAAGCTGCTGTAGATGACAAAATTGGTGTTTTAAAGATAATATTAAGTATGAAATATTAAGGCAAAATGAGAAAATTAATGTCATTTTGCAGTCATCATTATTGCAGTTATCATTACATGTCACAACATTTAAGGAAAAGGAGACAATACATTTCTTCAAAGACAAATTTCTCCACAGAATGCATTCTTTCTGAAACTCCAAATTTGTATACTGGTCCAAATTCAAAGGTGATGCAGATGACAATATCAATTGAATGAAATTTTATAATTATTTCAAATATTAGTCCTTGCGTATGGGTTAATTCTTAATAAATGAACAATAACATTTTCAATTTTGAATGGAGCTACAAGTGACAAAAGATACTGGTATGACAAGAGTAGAAAATGTCAATGCTTATGACATAAAATACTGAGGGAAAAGGAGAAATTGCAGTTTATCTGCATTTTTTTCTGTTAGACCATGAAGGTCTTGTTTGGGAAAGGATTAAAATGGTAGATTTTGTGTATTACAGACAAAGCTCAAGTAGGATTTTGTAAATCAAAACAAAGACA
This sequence comes from Fragum sueziense, assembly GCA_963680895.1. Lineage (NCBI taxonomy): Eukaryota > Metazoa > Mollusca > Bivalvia > Cardiida > Cardiidae > Fragum > Fragum sueziense. The sequence goes on along the minus strand of OY804609.1, from coordinate 33,533,924 downwards.
GAAACAAACAAGAAAACAAAAACAGTTACAGCGTTTTTTGCTTGTAAGACTTGCCAGAAACATTTAACCCTTTCCCAAACGGCAAATTTTCAAAATTTCAATTTCAAAAGTTGCTGCAGACGACAAATGGACCTTGTTAAACATTGAGACAAAATTTGAAACTGCTGGTTATCAGCAGTTTCTTCTTTTGTTTCAATGTTTTCCCAAGCCTTTTCTATAAGGGATGTCAACCAGGTCTTGGTTGGGAAAGGGTTAAGCACCAACATAATACATTTAGTTTTACACAAGGAGACCACTCTAGGCTAAAATTTTGTTGTTTGGTAATGGGAAATTGTTATGTATTACAGGAGAATGGGATTGGCCCTTATCAGACACTGGAAATCCTTTAAACAAAACAGACAAAGAAATTGACCAGAAAACCAACACAGACTCAGCGGTATTTGCATGTAACATTTGCCAGAAACAGTACAGTACCAAACACAATCTGACGCGACACGAGAAGACGCATCTCGGTAGTGTCCGTTACGTTTGTGACCAATGTGGACTTTCGTACACTACGAAATACTCGCTGAAGACTCATCTATTGTGGCACAGAAAGATAAAGCCGTGGAAATGTGAGATCTGCGGGGCCCAATTTCTACAAAATGGACATTATAGAAGACATCTTAAGATTCATACAGGTATGTCAAAATATTGTTAGGAATAAAGAAGTTGTAGGTCACAAGCAATTTCTTCATTTTCCGATTTTCCGTATTGTTTTTAAACCCTTCCCAAATGACAAAATTCCATGGTGTTCAAACGACAAAATAGTTGTTGATAAAGATTGTATTTGTGTATAATGTAGTCAAGAAAATGTTGAGACAAAAGGAGAAAATGCTGGTTATCAGCAGTTTCTTCTTTTGCCTCAATGTTTTCCTAAGCCTTTTATATTATGGACCTCAAAACCAGGTCTTGTTTGGGATAGGGTTAACTTTTCCAAAGCCTTTATCTTGTTGGGAATCAAATGACATCATCATGCAGGAATAAGTTGAACAGAGATCCATAAAAAAGGGGGTAAAGGTTTCTCAAAATGCAAGATTTTGTTTATTGTTCATTGAATCCTGTGTTGTAGATACTGATTGGAATTGTCTCATGGAGACAAATCAAATGAATACCCATAGTATATGATTTGGAATGGAAATAGCAAAACTATAGTTTTTTTACCCCTCTTTAAAAAATATCTGAAGCTGCTTCACAAACAGCAATATTTTAGGTGGTCCAGTATAACCCTCAACATTCATAAACTAAAGGTATAACCTGTAAATACATTTCCACATATCAACACTTTTTGAAGCTCTATTTAATGTTTATGCTTATCTAAAAAAATGGTTGCAGAAAACAAGACAGAAAATGAACTATGTTGCTTATCACACTATGTTTCTACACAGGAAGCTCCAAAAATCTAAAGTAATTTAAAAAAATTCAGGGGAGCATATAGTCGCCACGCTGCCCTTCTGTCTGTCCACAGCCTGTCGGCTCTTGTTGGAATTGTTGTCTTCAACATCTTTAACCCTTTCCAAAACAACAAAATATTAGAGTGGTCCAATTTGAAAGCTGGTATAGGCAACAAAATGAGTGTTGCTAAAGAAAGGAATCATGTACAAAATAACTAAGAAAATATTGAGGCAAAAGGAGAAAATGCTCGTTATAGATCAGCATTTTCTTTTTTTGTCTCAATATATTCCCAAGCATTTTCTGTTAGGGACGTCAAATTCAGATCTTACTTTGGAGAGGAAAATTTGGACCAGTCTGGTAACGGATGAAATAATTTGATTCCAATGAGTACTACTCACAACCATTCAGTACACCTGTGTATGTTCTCTCAAATCAGACCATTGATGTGTATCATAGGAAGAAATGTAAAAAAATGACATTTCTTCACACGGAGTAATTATAGGCTGACATAAGTAACTTTCAAGTAATACCGCTATGTTGACTAAAACAGAGAAATCATCTTATTGTAATCTACTAGCATTTTTATGCTCCCCGAAAAAAATTCGAGGGAGCATAATTATAGTCGCCATGCTGTCCGTCCGTGTGTCTGTTCGTCCATCCATCCACAGCCAGATCTCAGCAACCCTTGGACCAAATTCAATGAAATTTCACATGTTTTTTTCCGTTTCTTAATTTAAGGCTGCGTCATGGAAAAAGGGGCCTTAATGTAAAAATAAGTATTTCTCTAATTTCTCTTCATCTAATGAGCAGATTTTTATGAAAGTTTGTATTTATGTGATAAATGATATGTTCTAGACCATTTTCTATAAATAATGTGTGTACAAAAAATCTGTCATGGGAAAAGGGGGCTTAATGCATGATAGTTTTTATTTTGTGACAAACACTTATTCGTGGAGCATAATCCATGTATGACGGCTCTTGTCTTCTTCTGCCTTGACCCATTACCATACAATGACTTTTTTGACTCCCTACAAGATAATTGCTTTAATAGAAAACATCGTGATAAGCAATTTCTTCATTTCCAAATATGTTTTCCATCAAAAAGACCCAAAATTAGAAAAAAAATCACTCTGAAATTATTGTCTGCGGGATCTTTCAATTTGGACCACCCTGAAATTTTGTCGTTTGGGAAAGGGTTAAAGTGACATTTCACATTTATTTCATTTTTAGCTCCACTGGCCTTCAGGCCAGCGGGCTATTGTCATGGCGCTGTGTCCGTCGTGCGTGCGTCCGTGCGTCGGTCCGTCCGTCCGGTCGTCAACTTTTTCTTTAAAAATCTTCTCCTCAGAAACTACTGGATGGATTTCAATCAAACTTCACAGGAATGATCCTTAGGTGGTCCTCTCTCAGATTCCTTCAATTAATTCTGATTGAACCAGAAAGTCTTGAGTTATCTGCCCTTGAATTAAAAAATGGCTATTTTGACTTTGTTTTCACTCTAGCAACTACAAATATCGATCAATCAAGACAAAACTTGGTCAGAATTTTGGTGCTGATAAGATTTTGCCTGAGTGCAATTTTCAGCTTGATCTAAATTTTACGTCTTGAGTTATGTGCCCTTGAAATTGGCGAAATTACCATTTTTGACCTTATTTTTACTCAAACAACCATAAATATCCACCAATTAACACGAAACTTTCACATTATCTTACTGGCCATAAGATCTTGCATGGATGTAATTTTCAGCTTCAAAAGAATCTTAAATCATGATTTATTTGCCCTTGAATTTAACCAAATTGCTGTTTTTGACTTTGATTTTACACTCTTTACATCCACAAATATTGAGCAATCAGGTCAAAACTTAAACAAGTTGTAGGCGAAGTTAAAATCTTGCTTTAGTGTGATTCTTAGCTAGATAAGAATATAAACTTCTCATTTATATGCCTTTCAATTTGACAAAATTGCTAATTGTGACTTTGTTTTCACTCTAACAGCCAAACTCACTCTAATAAAGACAAAGCTTGGTAACCAATAGATCTTATATGAATGTATTTTCAGCTTTCTAGTTACTTTGTAATTGCTTTAAGAGCAACAAGTATTGAAAAATCTAGTGAAAACTTGGACTTGATATTACAAGAAATTCAGGTTTGATTAGTTATTTGCATTAATTTTGGAAAAGGGGATTTCCCTGAATCTATTTTTAGTTCAAAATCTATTTTTAGAAATATGAAATATTTTGGAGTAATCAATGCAGGTCTGTTAATTTAGATCTGTTTGGAGGAAGGAAAATTTTAATTGCTAGTATCATCCTAAGCTGGAATACTCTCCCATTTCTTTTTACCCTTTCTCAAATGGCAAACATATAGTTTTACTTTCTTTGCTTCAAGAACCACACATTTTGAACAATCTAGTTTCGTAACTTTCTTTTCGCTCTATGAAACACAAGCATTGAACAATCTAATCAAAACTTGGATTAAATATAACATGAAATTCAGGCCTGTGGAGCGACTCAAGACCTTCAGGTCTTCTAGTTAGCTCCACTGGCCTTTCAGGCCAGCGGGCTATTGTCATGGCGATGTGTCCGTCGTGCGTCAGTGCGTCCGTGCGTCCGTAAACTTTTTCTTTAAAAATCTTCTCCTCAGAAACTACTGGATGTATTTCAACCAAACTTCACAGGAATGATCCTTGGGTGACCCTCTCTCAGATTCCTTCAAAGAATTTTGATCGAACCAGAATAACCTGAGTTATCTGCCCTTGAATGTAAAAAATAGCTGGTTTTGACTTTATATTTACTCTAAAATCTACAAATATCAACCAATCAAGACAAAACTTGGACAGAATATATATAAGCATAATATCCTGCCTGGGTGTAATTTTCAGCTTGATCGGAATTATATATCATGAGTTATGTGCCCTTGAATTTGACAAAATTGCTGTTTTCAACTCTATTTTGACTTTGATTTCACTCTAGCAACTACAAATATTGACAAATCTAGACAAAACTTTTACAAAATGTTGGTGATTATAAGATCTTGCCTTGGTGTAATTTTCAGCTTGATCTTAATATTACATCAGGAGTTATGTGCCCTTGAAATTGACAAAATTACAATTTTCGGCTCTATTTTTACTTTATTTTCACTCTAGCAACTACAAATACTGATTAATCAAGACAAAACTTGTACAGAATATTGGTGACCATAAGATCTTGCCTTGGTATAATTTTCAGCTTGATCTGAAATTTATATCATGAGTTATGTGCCCTTGAAATTGACAAAATTGCCATTTTCGGCTCTATTTTGACTTTGATTTCACTCTAGCATCTACAAATATGGACTAATCAAGACAAAACTAGAACAGAATGTTGGTGACGATAAGATATTGCCTTTGTGTAATTTTCAGCTTTATCCATAAGAAATTCAGGCCTGTGGAGCGACTCAAGACCTTCAGGTCTTTCTAGTTTAAAAGTATGTCTTAATGCAAAGATTGTTTATTCTAATGCATAGAATGCAATCAGTTTTTTGAAGTTGCTTTTTATAAGCGAAAAATATGCCTTTATAGTAGAGACAGAAATGACAAATTCTATATAAATCTGAACTGTTGTCCACAACAATTTGTTTAATTTTAGCACAAAAATATATATTTCTCGTAAAAGGTTCAATATTTTGGCTTGAAATTTTCAGAATTTTCATAAGAAAAGATCCTCTTTCAGATAGAATAAAAGTAAAATTTATGTAAAAATAATTGTGAAATGTCACTTTAATGTTTCCCAATGCTTTTCTATCAGCAAAGTCAAAACCATGTCTTGTTTGATAGTTTGGGAAAGGATTACTTCCAAATTAACCTAATTACATAACAATCTATCTGATTGACAGAGAATGCGGCTAGTCGAATCAGATGACTTGTAATGTATTTTGGCTTTAGACAATCGATTTTAGAATTGTGAACACAACCCCAGGTACAAAAAGACCTATTCGTAAAATAGTGAGGCTGTTCTAGTCTCTAGTCACCTGAGCGTTGGCGTCGGCGTAAGGCTTTGGTTAAGTTTTCATGTGCAAGTTTGTCAAATCTCTGTTTCTACTACATGTGTCGTTATTGCTCTGAAACTTTGCACATTCCACAGGCAAACATTTGTTACTCTGACAGGTAATTTAGTGGAATTTTTTACCATTTTCAGACATAGAATTTCTCAATATCCAGTACTTGGTTGTCATGCTTTGCTGTCCTGAGGCAGCTCTTGTTTTTAGATCCCATTACATGTTTTTACCACCATACTAATGTTTTGTTGTTTTTTTTTCAGATATAACCCATTCCCTTACAATGACTTTTTTACTTCCCACCAGATAATTGCTGTGGAAACCATTGTGGAAAAAGAAGAAATGGCTTGTCACAAACGATTTCTTCAATTCCACAATGTTTTTTACCCTAAATGATCAAAATATGTAAAATATATTCACTTGAAATTGTCATCTGCAACATCTTTGAATTTGGACAGGTTCAAATTTTGGCCGTTTGGAAAGTGACAAAGGATGAATGTTTTTACCAATATTTGAATGTATTTCCAGATATAAAGGATGAAGTTTGCGAGACACAAATATTGACAATTCAAAGAAATCTGAGGTGCGTTCTTTAGAGCGAGATTTCTTGAGATATCTTGAGATTTCTTAAGATATTTTAGGTTAAAGCGTTCTTTTGAGCAAGATTTTTAAGACGCTCAATGGGAGGCGCCATTACCCTATACTTCGTGCGGAACCCCTCGGTCAACTCTGTACAAACAATATAAAAGAGATTTGACCGAGTTGTTCCGAACACTCCATAATTCATAAACCGTGGTGTTCCGAATGCTCCATACTTTATACAAATGACGTCATCATGACATCAATTGTATGAAAATAGAGCATTCGGAACAGCTTGGTCAAAGTCTCGGTCTTAAAAACGCTTTATCCAAAACACCTTAAGAAATCTTTAAAAATCTCGCTCTAAAGAATGCACCTCTAATTACTTTTATTTGATAAAGGGATAAAGGTTGAATGTTCTTATCAATATTTGAATATATTTCCAGATATAAAGGACGAAGTTTGTGAGACATGTGGTAAATCGTTTGGGGATAAAGACGCATTACGGACGCACACACAGACACACATCGATATGTCCAAGTTCCAGTGTACTATATGTGGAGTTAAATTAAAACTGAAATCTTCACTCCGAAATCATATGAAAATACATGAAAAAGAGAAGAAATTTACATGCGAGATGTGTAAAAGATCTTTTTCACAGAAAAAATCGTACATTGCCCATGTAAGGCTTCATAAGGGTAATAATAGTAAGCGTAAAAGCTATATACAACCTATCACAGGATTCTGTAATTTGTGTAACAAAGGTTGTACGAACGACAGCAGTTCATCAAAACATATGAAAAGACATAAGCTAGGACTTTTGAAGAATTTTAATTCCGCTAAGTTACAGAAAACAAGCAAAGAATACAATAATGAAGATACTACATCTATTGGTAGGCTAAAACTAGTAAAAGATGAATTAAGTGGTACAGGTGATTACACCAATCCAACCCAAATGGAAAAGTTAAAGTCTATTCTTCAAGTTAAAACTGACGAAGAAATGGTGTCTATCATAAAATATGGATTTGAGAGTGTCTCACAGTCATGCCAGACAAATGGAAGTGGTGACTTGCAGTGTTACACCCACTTTAATGAGAAGGTACCTGCTCATTATAGTGAGTGTAACACTGCAACTCATCACCTCCAACATCAAAACAGAATTCACACTTATCAAATCAGGCATGACGTCTCAAATTATCACGTAAATAATCAAATTGTGGAGTGTTTAAATAAGAGGTGGGACAGAAGTCCGCGTGGCTATGACAAAAATTCAATTAAAACAAATTTAAACTGCGCGGATGAAGATGGACAAGGTAATAAGAATGTCATTAAAGCAAATATTTCTGTAACAGTAAATCATAGTCCTAGCGTATCTCATTGTGACAAAAGTTCATACAGAGGTGAAATGAAAATTGTTGCAAATGACAAAATAAATGGTATTGGAATTGGGAACTCTGAGATTGTTTACTTAGAAAATCATGGGGGAATTGGAGAAAATGGTGATAATCAACATTTTCTTGCCATCTCTCAATATTCACCGAAGTTGGTTTTGTCCGGTACACCAAACACTGGTGATCGTTGTGAAATGGTCAATGCCAAAGAGTTTACGAGTGAAATCTGTGCTGAAATAATTGTTGATAAAAATAACGACGGTGATGTTACTTGTGAAGATAATAGTTCTCATGAGTTTTCAAACTATGTGTCAAAGAAAACGGTGGAAGATTTACCAAAACAAGATCCAAAACAAAATATTGAAGATTTTGTTTGTCCTGTTGAAAGCGATAGAGCACAGTAGTTCCTTGCATTATGAGCGACAAATTAAATCAAATAAGGAAGCTGTTGATCGATACGAAATATTAGCGGTTCAGAATGGAAATCCGCAAAAACAGAATTTTGAGGTGACCATTGAAGGAAGTATAGAACTTAAGTCAGAGAAACGTAAACACAACCATCAAAGCAAATTTTTTACTGAAAGGAGCACACAAGAAGCAGCCTATGCATTAAAATTATTAAACGCTGCCGAAAACTTTTGCCATGTAATTAATGAAATTGAAACTGAAGCAAGTTGTGAAAATCAATTTGACAATAGTGCAGTATGTCAGTCTATAGATAATCATGAGGATGTAAAGGTACATGATCTGAAATCCGATGTGGAAAACTTTATTAAAGTCAATAATGATAAAGATATAATAATAGCACAAAATGATGTTAAAAGTAAACAATGTAGCGTGAAAGAATCGGGAGAACAGAAAAGAAAAATGCGGAAAGAAAATTTGAAGACAAAAGCATTATGCGAATACTGTGGAAGGAAATTTGCTCATAAGTATGGTTTGAAAAGGCATCTGCATATGAAAAGTTGTTATGAATTAATTCAGTGTGGTTCATGCTGTAAGTCTTTCCCAACAAATGCTGAATATAGAAGACACCAAGAAAATGAACACAATGTAAGATATACATGCCGTTTGTGCAAGAAGACATTTGTTTCCTACTTTGTGTTGAAATCACATCAGAGACATCACATGCGTGGAAACTCAGGTGGTCACATGCCGAAAACATTTGAGTGCAACCTGTGTGACAAGAAATACACAGCATCGAGTACGTTGAAAAGTCATTTAATTACACATCATAAGCGCCAGCGTGTGAAGTGTCTACAATGCGGAGCTACATTTGGTCAGAGATCGCACCTTTCACGCCATATATTAACAATCCATAAAGGTTTGAAACCATATAAGTGTGCCATAGGAGGCTGTGGCAAGGTTTTTGTGGACTCAAGAGCTTTAAATGTACATAAACGTTCCCACACAGGACTTAAACCTTTTCGTTGTGATAATTGTGGAAAATGTTTTTCGGACAAACAAAACCTTAAAGTCCACATAAAGACGCATATGAATGTTAAAGATTTCAAATGTGAAATATGTCACCAGGAATTCTCAACTAAAATGTCCATGCTTAGGCACATGAAGAGGCACCTATTACAGACAAAAGTTGACGGCACATGTATATCTAAAGGTGAAGTTAAGAGAATGGCTGAGAAGAGAATAGATTGTAACCTTGGGTGTGATAAGAAATTTACAACTAGAAGAGCAATGTTGGTTCATGCGAGGAAATCCTGTCAAAATAAAGGCAAAACTATTTAACATTCCCCCCAAGCAATGTTATTCAAATGAGCTGGGATCTGGAAAAAATGTCCCTTATAGCATTCTTAAAAATTGAGTTTGAAGATCAGCCTGTTGACAAATGCAGTCCAATATACATCCAGGCTGCTCTCTTTAAGTTACTACAGGTCACGAAGAAGCTATCAGAGAACAATGTGGATCCTGATCAGACTGTGCATATGCACAGGCTGATCTGGATCTATGTTGAGCTCAAAAGCCTTAAGGGACGTTTTCCAGTTCCTGGCTCAAATGTATTCCAATTTGAAAGTTGCTGCAGACAATAAAATGAATTGAAGGTGGATTATTAACCCATTACCACACAGTGACTCTTTTTGACTCCCCACAAGAAATTGGCTTTGGAAAACAATATGGAAAATGAAGAAATTGCTTTTGACAAGCAATTTCTTCATTTCCCACAATGTTTTCCATCCAAAAAGACCTAAAATTTAAAAATTCTGTTCACTTGAAATGGTCGTCTGCAGGATCTTTCAATTTGGACCGCCCTAAAATTGTGTCGTTTGGGAAAGGGTTAAAGAAAGGAATCTGTGTATATTTTAGCCCAGAAAGTATTGAGACAAACGGAGAAAATGCTGGTGTCCGTATTTCCCTTTTTGCCTCAATGTTTTCCCAAGCTCTATCAGGGACGTCAAAGCCATGGCAGATTTTGTTTGGGAAAGATGAATGAGAATACATTTTAAAGGGACATTTCATTCCAATTTCAATTTTTTAAAGTATGTCTTGATGCCGAGATTGGTTATTCTAATGAGTATAAATACTATTAGTTTTTTGAAGTTGTTGCCGATAAGCGAGAAACACACATTTAAAGTTGAGACATACTCGATAAATTGCATATAAATTGCATCCTGTTGTCCACAACAATTTGTTCAATTTTAACACAAAAATATAAATTTCTCGTAAACGGCCCAATATTTTGGCTTGAAATTTTCAGAATTTTCATAAGGAAATATGCTCTTTCAGATAAAAATAAAAGTAAAATTTATGACAAAAAATTCTGAAATGTCACTTTAAGGAAACTGAAAGGATAATAGTTGTCGCTTTCACGAACAAGACCAGGCTTTGGTCCAAATGTAAGGTTGGGAAAACATTTTAGAAGAAAGAAGACGGTGTTGATATAAATTCATGAGTAAAATATAACACAGAAAATAGTAATGGTTATCAACTTGATAACCATTACTATTTTCTGAGTTATATTTAATTCGTATCCAGCCTTTACATCCATTTTGTCGTCTGCAGCATCTTTCAAAGTGGAACCATCCAAACTCTCGCCTTTTTTGACCCTTTTTCAGGATATCGGCTTTCCTAATTGGTTGAATTTGGTGATGTTTAAATTTGAAAGGTGTTGCAAACATAAATTTCATGTGATAAAAAAAATACATTCGTGTCTTTTTCTTTTGGTAGAAAACATTGTGGATATGACAAAATTGCTTACCAACAAGCAATTTCTTCACTTTCCCCAGTGTTTCCCAAAGCCTTTATCTTGTTGGATGAGGTGTCAAAAAGCGTCGTTATGTAGGAATGAATCATTATTTTATGACTCTGCTACAGATAAGGTTGATGGTGGAAATTAAAATTGTTAGAAATATGAAATTACTTTTCTATTATCCCAGCTTGGAAACGAATATGTCTTCTTGTATTGATGTCCATATACTCTAGATTTTTATACGCCCGTCGAAGACGGGGCGTATTATGGGATCACCCGTGATGTCCGGCGTACGGGCGTCCGGCGGCGTCCACTTCTTTGTCCGGAGCATAACTCTGTCACCTTAAGTCCGATTGACTTTAAACTTTGTACATGTAGTTATATTCTTCTCATCATAACGGAGTGCGGTGCACAAGAACCATAACTCTACCTGGCTTATTTTTTTAAGTATTACCCTTTGTTGTTTTTCATACTTGAATCTTGTCCGGAGTATATCTCTAAAAGTATAATAGTTAGGATCATGAAACTTCATGGGTGTATAGATCTCACCAAAGGGGAGTGCAGTGCACAAGAACCATATATCTACCTGGCCTATTTTTTGAGTTATTGCCCTTTGTTGTTAGCTCACCTGAGCACAAAGTGCTCAAGGCGAGGTATTGTGATCGGTCGTTGTCCGTCGTCCGTCCGTCCGTCCGTCCGGCCGTCCGTCCGGCCGTCCGTCCGTCCACAATTTCTTTAAAGATCTTCTTCTCCCAAACCAGAAGACCAATTTTCTTGAAACTTGGCAGGAATGATCCTTGGGTGAAGGGCTTTCAAAGTTGTTAAAAGAATTTGATTCCATCAAAGACTCTGGCTGCTGCGGCATGAGAAAAGGGGAAAATAGCCAACTCTTTTAAAAATCTTCTTCTGCCTAACCAGTGGGTCAATATTCTTGAAACTTCACATGAATGATCCTTGAGTGAAGGGCTTTCAAAGTTGTTAAAAGAATTTGATTCCATCAAAGACTTTGGCTGCCGCGGCATGAGAAAAGCGGAAAATAGCCAAATCTTTTAAAAATCTTCTTCTGCCTAACCAGTCAGCCAATATTCTTGAAATTTCACATGAATAATCATTGAGTGTAGGGCTTTCAAAGTTGTTAAAAGAATTTCATTCCATGAAAGACTCTGGCTGCCGCGGCATGAGAAAAGGGGAAAATAGCCAAATATTTTAAAAATCTTCTTCTGCCTAATTAGCAAGCCAATATTCTGGAAACTTCACATGAATGATCCTTGGGTGAAGGGCTTTCAAAGTTGTTAAAAGAATTTGATTCCATCAAAGACTCTGGCTGCCGAGGCATGAGAAAAGGGGAAAATAGCCAAATCTTGTAAAAATCTTCTGCCTTCAACTAGTTGGCCAATATTCTTGAAACTTCCCATGAATGATCCTTTGGTGAAGGGCTTTCAAAGTTTTTGAGAGACTTTGATTTCATCAAAGCCTTTGACTTCCGCGGCATGAGAAAAGGGGAAAATATCCAAATCTTTTGAAAATCTTCTGACTTACTACATGTAGTGGGCCAATATTCACATGAATGATCTTTGGGTGAAGGGCTTTCAAAGTTGTTATAAGAATTTGATTAATATCAAAGCTCTTAGTGCAGTGGCATCAGAAAAAGGGTAAAAGAGCAAACACTTTTTGAAAAGGCTGAATTTTGTTTCATTCTTTTGAAAAACTAAGGAAAAGGGGCTTTATTGCAAAATTCTTAATTTGCTGCTATACAGGTCAAAATGTTTATTTCAACAAGGCAAGAAATTTCAGGTGAGCGATCTAGGGCCATCATGGCCCTCTTGTTTTTCATACTTTGAATCTTGTCCGGAGTGCATCTCTAAAAGTATTATAGTTAGGATCATGAAACTTCATGGGTGTATAGATCTCACCAAGGGGGAGTGCAGTGCACAAGAACCATAGTTCTACCAGGCCTATTTTTGAGTTATTGCCCTTTGTTGTTTTTCATACTTCATTTTTGTCCAGGGCATATCTAGAAAAGTATAATAGCTAGGACCATGAAACTTTTACCAACCTGCTCTCCCTGTCGACATAAAGCAGTGTTACGGGCGTATCTAGTGACAGTTTGACACCTTGTTTGAGGATGGGACAGAAAGCGAAAAGAGGAAAATGCTGACCATTAATATTTTCATATTTTCTCTCGATGGCTTAAATACTTTGATTCGCAAAGGATGAGTGTCAATAAGGCCCTTTCCGTGACCCAACCCGATTTTCTTCATTTTCGCCACACATGACCACTAACATCTTGACCTTATGTAGACAAAGTATCAACTTGAACGGAGCATTGGTTTGGAAGATATATTAAATCAAAGTGGGTGGGGTAAGTCACCCACTATGCCATTAGATGGTAATCAATTTCTTATTCAGTTTTACTTACAATTCATAACTTGAAAATTGCTGATGCAGTGAAATATTTGTATTTTGCAATTTAAATACCGGTACATGTTGTTGTTTATTCCATTGCATGCCATGTACAGGAGAAAAGGGGCATTAAACATGTTTATGAATTTTTAGGATTTTTGGATGGGCTAACTTTACGAAAAACCACAACAGGCTTTTATTTCTTATTTTATTTGATTTATATATTTGGTGGTGAATGAAGATATATTACCGTAATTTGTAATATGAAAATTTTCAAAATGCCTTTTGTATTTTCTGGATTACTTGCCCTTGATTTCTTGAAAAAAAAATGCCAAAAATTATAAGAAGTACTATTTTGTTTCTAAACCAAATATTTCTGTATAAATCACCATAAAATACCACCAGGAAGACGATATGAGCCTTATGGACACAAAAACATCAGATAAAGTGGTTGCAATTGTTATCTTAGCAGAGTGGGTCGGGTAATATACTCCAAAATTAGGCATGAAACAGACATGAATTTTCCATAGTCAGAATTGCTTGTATATAGCATCTTAAATGGATGGTAGCGTTGTTATTAGCTCATCTGAGCACAAAATGCTTAAGTTGAGCTATTTCAATCGCTTTTTGTTCGTTGTCTGTCTATCTGCCCATGTGTCTGTTCTTTATTTGGTTTTAACACTCTAGCATCCGCAAATATAAGCCAATCTTGACCGAACTTTATCAAAACAAGTATGGCCATAAGTTCTCTTATGAGTTCGAATATGGGCCGGATCGAAATAAAAACTCCAGAGTTGTCTGCCCTTGCACATCAAAAATAGCTAGTTTTGACATTGTTTCCACTTTAGCATCTACATTTATCAACCAATCAAGATGAAAATTAGAAACAAGGTTGGTTACTATATGGGCTATAATGGATTTGATTTTCTGTCTGATCGAATCTGAAAATCGTGAGTTATGGGCAAATTTGAAAAAAAATGCTGTTTTCAACTTTTTTACTCTAACAACACAAATACGGACCAATCAAGACAAACCTTCGACACAACGTTTGTCACTATAAGACCTTGAATGAGTTAAAAATTCAGCACAATAGGACATTAATTTGCGGAGTTGCCTGCCCTTGAATTTGACAAAATTGCCGTTTTCGACTTTGTTTTATCCTTAAAAGCCACAAAAATAGACCAATCAAAATGAAACTTTGACACAGTGTTTGTGACTATAAGAACTTGGAGAAGTGTGAATTTCAACACAATTAGGGTAAGACTTGCTAAGTTATCCGCCCTTGTATTAGACAAAATTAGAGTGAAAACAAAGTCGAAAATGGTAATTTTCTGATCCGATCAGACTTAAAATCGATGTCATTCGAGCACATATGGTACCCAATATTACGACTAATTTTCATCTTGATTGGACAATAAATGTAGAGGCTATAGTAGAAACAATGTCAAAACTAGCTATTTTTGACCTGCAAAGGCAGACAACTCTGCACCTTTTTGTTTGATCCGGCCCATATTCGAACTCCTAAGAGAACGTATGACTATACTTGTTTTGATAAAGTTTGGTCAAGATTGGCTTATATTTGCGGATGCTAGAGTGTAAAGACCAAATTAAGAACAGGCAGATGGGCAGATAGACAGACAGACAACAAACAAAAAGTAGTTAAAATAGCTCAACTTGAAAATTTTGTGCTCTGATGAGCTAATAACAACGTTACCACACATTTAGGATGCTATACAAGCAATTCTGACTATGACAAATTCATGTCTGTTTCATGCGTAATTTTGGAGTATATCACCCCACCCACTCTGTTAAGATAACAACTGCAACCTCTTTATGTGATTTTTTTGTGTACACAAGGCTCACATCATCCTCATATTGGCATTTTATGGTGATTTATTCAGAAATGTTTGGTTTAGAAACGAAATTGTACTTCTTATAATTTTTGGCATTTTTATCAAGAAATCTAGGGCAAGTAATCCAGATAATAAAAAAAGCTATTTTGAAAATTTTCATATTACAAATTACGGTAATATATCTTCATTCACCATCAGAAAGATAAATCAAATGAAATGAGAAATAAAAGCCTGTTGTGGTTTTTCGTAAAGTTAGCCCATCCAAAAATCCTAAAAAAACATAAACATGTTGAATGCCCCTTTTCTCCTGTACATGTCATCCAATAGAATAAACAACAACATGTATTCAAGGTGCAATACACATATATTACACTGCATCAGCAATTTTCAAATTATAAATTGTTAGTAAAACTGTATAAGAAATTGATTACCATCTAATGGCATAGTGGGTGACTTACCCCACCCACTTTGATTTAATATATCTTCCAAACCAAGGCTCCGTTCAAATTGATACTTTGCCTACATAAGGTCAATATGTTAGTGGTCATGTGTGGCGAAAATGAAGAAAATCGGGTTGGGTCACGGAAAGGGTCTTATTGACACTCATCCTTTAGTTTCAAATTATATTGCATGTTGCATTCTGTTACGTCTTCGAAATTGGCTGGTTTAATCCTTTCCCAAACAAGATCTGGTTTTGACGTCCCTAATAGAAAAGACTGGGGAAAACATTGAAACAAAAGAAGAAACTGCTGATAACCAGCAGTTTCTCCTTTTGTCTCAATATTCTAAGACTGTGCCCATATTTCACTCAAATTATATCTTTAATGACAATGATCGTTCCCCAAACAACATGCATGTCAGGAGATTGGTGACTAAGATTTTCTCCTTTTACTTCAATTCTTTTTGTACGCTGCACAAGGCGGACGTAAAATGGCACCATCTTCATCTGTTCACCCGTTTCTTCAATTGGATCACCAAGGACAACTCTATCTAATCATACCTTGGATGCATCTCGTAGAACTACTTTCAGACTATGAATAGAATAGAATAGAACAACAATTCAAAACGTTCGTCTGTGACTAATGTCGACAATGACGCGACAATGATACTGAAACATATTGTTTGCAGTTCCAGTGTCCTCTCTTTTTAGAATGATTACTACCTGCAAGTCCCGCAAGTTGCCATGGTTGTGCATTTGGTTGACCTCGAAAACTACTTTATGAAGCGTAGCTACTTCCGGCTAAGAAATCCATTTTTTTTTCAAGATTTCTTCATACACACACTTCCGAGTCGATGATTCGATCTTTGGTCGACATTATCCGAGGATATCCGAACGCCGATACTTTACTCCACCAATCGCGACCCTCGAGACTTTTTGCAACCTTTTGTCGTTTGAAACGTGTTTGCAACACGATCTCGAGCGTGATACAGTGACCGTCATATTGAACGTGGAAGTAGACGCGCGTAAATGACGTCATCAAGACAACTAAATCCTTTTGCTAACATTATAATTCAAGCCAAATACATTGTCAATAATCGGTAAATCACATCATTTTTTTTTATCTGATAAAATTTTATCACATTTATCAGGATTCAATCGACTTTTGAACGCTGTTTGTTTAAAATATTTTTTGTCGTAGATTTAAAAAGTGTTTGGTCTGCTTCCGTTGTTATGCTTGCGGAGTGATATGGGAGGAATCCTCCCATGACGGATGACGGCTACTGTAATACGTTCGAGCCGATCTTGAGAAACGATAAGATCCGAGAATATTCGAATGCTAACTCCACATGTTCAATTTAGGTAAGAAGTGTCTAATTAGCACCAAAGAGCCAGCGGCGAAATTTGAAAAGTGCCAGTAATTCCTAAACTATGTTACATTTCAACATAATAAGCATTTTGTACGGTTTAGAATTTTGAATTAATGCATATTTATGGAAATATTTGACAAAAATGTTCAAACTTACCTCCCTTGCATATGAATATAGAGTAAAACAATATTTGTAAATTATTTTCTCCTTAAACCATTATCTTGAAATCCGGCACGGTGAATCAACTTCTGTGAAGTGTACTTACAAGTGTACACGTAAGGTGTATTTCGTATGGCTAGAAAGTGGTGTTTTTAGTAAGGCCCTTCAGAGCTCCAGATTGGAGGGAGTGAAGACTTTCTAACTTTTTTTTATTTCAAATCCAAACCCTATGTTGTTGGTACTCATTTGAATCGTCTCGACGAGACGATACAAATGAGTACCCACAATACAGGGTTTGATGAACAATAACAGAATTATTGCAGTTTAAAAAGTCATCACCCCCCTTCTTATCTGGAGCTCTGGCCCTTCTTACCTTAAGGTTTTCCATCCACCATTAGATACCAAACACTTCGTGCATCTCCGAGCGTCATCCGTAGCAAAGGAAATTGACCATAGTCTCCGGAATTTAGAATCTGGATACCCTCATCGATTGTACGGGCCGCGGGCGTCAACCATTGCAACGGAAATTGACGAGTGATACCCTCGTCAATTTCCGTTGTTATGGATGACCCCCGAAGTTACACGAAGTGTTTGGTATCTAATGATGGATGGAATACCTTAGTTGGACAACCTAGGACGAAACACTAACCAAAAGGACCAAAGAGCGGAATGCCTATGTTCGGTTACCGCTACGCCTTCAAGTAAATGAGTGAAATACCACTAAAGCTTCATTCATTCATATTATTAAGTACTGCTCAAGAATTTTGATGTACATCGTGTAAAAAAAACTGATAAAATTAAATAATGCATATTAAAGCGCATTCCCGTTGCCGACCAAATCAACTCGATCAAGCGATCGAGTACTGGTCGAGCTTGGTCGGCAAGAGTGATCGGGAAGATCGAGCGTGGTCGGCATAACTGATCGGGAACTAATCGACATGAAATAAAGAAGAAGTCGTGTTAATACATTTGATCGAGTTTAATCGGGTTAGATCGGGGAATTTAGGCGATCGAGTTGATTTGGTCGGCAATGGGAAAGCAGCTTTATGCTTGAAGGCCAAATGTAATAATAGTGCATAAAAATATTAAGAAAAGAGGAAATTGCTCAAATGAGTAATTTCCCTTTTCCCATGATTATGTTTTATTGACAATTATTGCTTAAACAGTGTGTGTTTGGGGTTTTGAAGCGGTATATATATATAACATTAAATAATACATGTCCGAGTACAGCTTCAAATCGTTATGGAGAACCCTATCATATCACGGTGTGTATTATACATCTTGAGATCGAAATGGAAAACAACTACGGCCAACTTACTCCCGCTTCGCCTCCTGCTTCGGGTAAGAAATTAGGCAATGACTCTTATTTCTGTGTCAAATTTCAAGAGGTATTTTGGGGCTGGAGGCTCGGTTAGGGTGTTGTGGTAATACTGGTATGAGAAACAACAAGAATCCATGGTTTGGTGCTCCAGCCACCGCGGTATGACCATAGCAGTTGAAGACGGTGTAAAACTTCAATAAACCAAACCCAAGATGTATGACTTATTTGTAGAATCCTTTTACTTTTTCCAAAAATTGATCCCGGTCGACCAGAAAAAAAAACGACAAAAGAATTGGATCGTTTTCCTCCTCGGTTGGGATCCCGGGTCTGATACCCGGCCCCGGCAAATACCCTCTCTGACAAAATGTCACCCATCAATGGTTTGATATCGTGAATCTATGAGGGCGAGCAGCTGGAGGCTCGGTTTGGGTCTTGTGGTAGTACTGGTATGAGAAACGACAGGAATCCATGGTTAGGTGCTCCAGCCGACGAGATATGACTACAGCAGTTGAAAACTGCGTAAAACCCCAATAAACAAACAAACAAACTCCTCGGCTGGGAACAATTTTGAGGAAAGGTACAAAGTTTTCAAATCAGTCATACACGAGAAAAGACAGGAATTCATGGTTAGGTGTTCCAGCCGCCACGATATGACCATATCAGTTGAAAGAGGCGTTAAATCCCGATCTATCAACAATGCGTCAATAATCTAAGCTTTTAGCTCGTAACTCTTTCCCAAACATCAGTAGGCCTATTTTGACTGTTCCAATTAAAAAGCTTGTGCTGACAACGAATTTTGACGAAATATCTGGACACAATAGCGCAAATGATAGGCGTATTGGGGAAAACGAAAAAGTGCTATTTAGGCCTACCACAGTCCCGAGACTTTAACTTGAAATGTTGCATGGGCGGATCTAGAGGGGGTCGGGGGTCCAGACCCCCTCCCCTCTGGCGTTGGCCGAAAATTAAATTTTGACTATATAAATTTAGTGTAACGTTACAAATTTATTACATTTTAAGCCATAATTTGAGCTTGGACACCCCCACCCACCCCCGGAAAAAATCTTGGGCTTGGACCCCCCTGGAAAGAATTCCTGGATCCGCCCTATGTGTTGGGTGTGCAAAAACAGAACTTTTTGTGTGAAAGGGGTTGATCTAAGAACTCTGAAGTTGCGTGCCTTGCTTGCGCTAGTTAGTCACATTCGCCAAGTCTTTTCTGTTACAGGCGTCAAAACCAGGGAAGTACATACTTTGAAAAGGAGTTTGATTAACCCATTACCAAACGACAAAATTTTAGGGTGATCCACTCCAAAAACTGCCACAAATGACAAAATGGTTGTTATTAAAGATAGGATTTGTGTAAAATATGACAGAAAATATTGAGACAAAAGGAGAAACTGCTGGTTATCAGCAGTTTCTTCTTTTGCCTCAATGTTTTCCCAAGCCTTTTCAACTAGGGGCGTCAAAACCAGGTCTTGTTTGGGAAAGGGTTTAAAAGAGTGCCAAGGTCAATGAACATGTCTGTTGTTGCAGCTTTAAAGGTGCTCATACGCAGATTTTTTTTTTTATTATTATTATTATTATTATAATAGGACCTATTATTATTATTACTTTTTTTTTTCAAAAAAAAAATCAAATTTACACACCATTTTGTTGTAAAATCTTTAAAACAATATTAACCTTTAGGATTAATTGCATCGCAATTCAATGAAGTTCTTCTTTATAACGAAATGCCTGAGAGGGGTCCAAAATCAGGGATGTTTGTAGAAACGGTATTTCGCGAAACGTCGA